>VZZY01000410.1:505818-518991 GCA_013400335.1 Eurystomus gularis
TGCTCTAGACCCTTCCCCAGCTCCACTGCCCTTCTCTGGCCACACTCCAGCCCCTCAATGTCCTTCTTGGAGTGAGGGGCCCAAAACTGACCCCAGTGCTTGAGGTGTGGCCTCCCAAGTGCTAAGTCCAGGGCGAAGACCCCTGCCCTAGTCCTGCTGGCCACACTAGTGCTGACACAAGCCAGGATGCTGATGGCCTTTTTGGCCACCTGGGCACACACTGGTTCATTTTCAAGCTCCTGTTTACCAACATCCCCAGATCCTTTTCTGCTGGGCACTTTTCAGCCACTCTGCCCCAGCCTGGAGCGTTGCAGGGGGTTGTTGTGACTCAAGTGCAGGGCCCAGTCCTTGGCTTGTTGAACCTCATCCCATTGGCCTTGGCCCATCGATCCAGCCTGGCCAGATCCCTCTGTAGAGCCTCCCAGAAAGTCCCCTGCAGAGTCAGGCTTAGCTGGTCCTGTGTGTGGGACAGCCTTGTACTTGCTGCTTGTTTTGATACATGGAAAACCCCATTCTACTTTTTTCTGCAATTAATAACTGTTTATATAAGATAGATCCAGTTCCCGATGTGGAGAGGGTTATGATCCACCTCAAACCTGCCAGATTATTAGGATGCTTACCTGGATGGAGTAAACTGGATCTTATCTGAGCTTGCCTCATTGTAGCTGAACACTTTAAACAGAGAATTAGTTTAAGCCAAGTTAAGAGGGTCTTCTTCCTTATTTCATTTTTGAATTAAATAATGTGAAAGATCTTCTTTGCCTCCCAAGGCAGAGCAGGTGAATCTCTGAAATAGAATTATAGAAAGGTTTGGATTGGAAGGGACCTTAAAGGACATCTGGGTCCAACTCCCTGCCATAGCAGGGACACCTCCCACTAGAGCAGGTTGCTCAAGGCCCCATCCAACCTGGCCTTGAATGCCTCCAGGGAGGGAGCAACCACAGCTTCCCTGGGCAACCTGTGCCAGTGTCTCACCACCCTCAGAGTGAAGAATTTCCTTCTAATTTCCAATCTGAATCTCCCCTCTTCCAGTTTGAACCCATTACCCTTTGTCTTATCACTAATAAGCCATCCATGCACACGCACGCAAAGAAAACCTGCCTGCCATCATCCCTGCTGCAGATAGAAACCTGTGTGAACTTTCCTCATCTTCCTCTCTCAGAATCTGCTCTGAGCAGGAGGCTCCGATGGTGGAGCAGCACCTGTGTTTAGCTGTTCCCTTTGCCCTGGGTGGTGGCTTGCAGGACTTCTGTGAACAGCTTGGTCCATACTGGAGGCTGTTTCAGGTTTGTGGAGTTTCATCCAGTGCCGTTCTCCAGAAATCTGCATTCTTATTTCCTAGACCATTACTGTATCATCTTTTTCAGGAATAAATCCCCAAATCATCTCTTTGGCCAGTTCTTACTCTTTCAGTCGCTTGTTTGACCTTGGATGCAGGAGGGAGAATATAAGACAGCAGAAAAAAAAAAAAAGTGGAGAAAAATATCTTCTCATGTGAAGTAAGTTTATCAAGGGCTGTCCTGGTAGTTATAAAAACTCCCTTAATCCTTAAGAAGATGTGTGGCCGTGCTGTTTACAGGACAGCCAGCCTAGAAAAACACCAGTAAACAGATGTGTTAAGAAATTTGGGATCTTGCCTGTGGACTGTTTACTTTCAAGTTGTCAAAACGAAGTTTGGAAGGACTTTGGCCAACCCCTGTCTAAATTAGAAATGTGCTCCCAGTCCCTGGCAGATCCATCCCTGAGTGCTGGACTAGTCCGTACACTGCTCACAGGGGCTTACTGGAGGTTGAACTTCACCTGAGAACACTCCAGCCCCAATTGGGTTGTAGCCACGTACACAGACGCATTCTTGGTTACTTGGCCATATGGGGACATGTCAACTAATTACTGGTTGCACGTAGCTCCCAAGTGGCCCAAGCACTTTTCAGCTTTTTCCCCTGTTTGTGCAAACTTTTTGCAGCTCTGGGTTGTCATCATGATACTGATGAAGTTCAATCAACCGGTGGAGAAGACCTGTCCTCCTCTTCCCTTGCTCTGTCTTCTTGGGTGGAGTTTGATGGTACAGCCTGTACTTTCTGGCCACCTCTGGAGAATAGGTACAGGAGTGGATAGACCTTGGTTTGACCAAGGATGGCAGCTCAGCTCTGGAACCACAAAGACTGCAGTGGTGATTTGATGGTTTCCTGCAACGTGTTGGCTCAGAGTGCTGGGAGGGGTTTGATACCTTCATTTCACGTGTGTTTATTTGAATTCATTTGTGTGTGTGACCTGAAGTCTTAATTTCCTAAGTTTGTGAGTTCTAAGTTTCTACATCTTACTGGGAAAGGTCTTTTTGATTAATTTCCTTGTCTAAAATATGTATATTTTTTTTGTACGGCCTTCGTGAGTGAATTATGTACAAGTGAATGTATGAATAATACAAAATAACCACAGGGAGGGGAGTCAGGTGACATTCCCAGTGGTCTGATGAAGTGTAAAATAATGTACACTCATGCACTCACATACACACATCCTTTGGAGAGCACGCTGCCGGAGTTTTGGGGCAGCACAAGCGGCAGGGCCGGGACTCTTCTCATCTGTCTCCACTTGGGAAGTCACCCACTCTCCCTTTGCAGTCAGGAGAGGGAAAAAAAAAATGTTGCCGGGCATGATTCACCTACTACTTTAGATGTGTATCTTGCAATGGAGTGAATCAAGTCTAGGATTTCCTCCGTAAAAGGAGGTGAGGAGGTATTTACTTTGTAGAAATCTGAAGTTGGGTGAGATAAATTCCCACCAGGAAGCCTGCTGCAGAAGACAGACATTAATATATTTTTATTAGCCATAGCTTAGAGGGCTGTGCTGCCAAGAATAGCAGATTGGGAAAAGGTGTGCAGGGTTAAAACCCCCAGCCCCCTTTTTCTCTGTATTTTAAAGGCTTCCTTTGTGCTACGAAGCAGCACATGAAGACACCAGACAAAGAGATTGGGCTGCTGGGAGCCTTGAGGTCCCCAGGGTTCAAACTACCAAGGAGTCACCGAGTTTTTAACAGGCAGTGGCAAGTGAGCAGTGAGACTGGGTTGCCCAGGGCAGTGGTGGAGTCCCCATCCTGGGAGGTGTTTCAAAGACATATAGACATATATTCCTAAGCACTATTAGGGATATAGTTTAGTTGAGGCCTTGTCAGTGTGAGGTTAACGATTGGACTCGATGGTCTTAAAGGTCTTTTCCATCTCGCCAATTCTGTGACTCTGTGAGCTGCTGCCATACCCTGCTGCCCCTGCCCACCCATGTCAGCCACCGGTGAACGTGTGGCCACAGTAATGAAGAGGTGTGTTGGTTCTCGTCTCACAGCAGCCCTGCTTCAGAGAGCTTGTATTAAATACCCGACGTCACGCAGATGAGCACGTTGGTTAGGTACAACTCATTCATCACTTTGCTCGACTGTATTTTTCCTAGTGTAGCTTACGGTAAAGATTTCCCTGAATTTTAATGTTGCACGAACTATTTTGGAGGCGAAGTCCCCGTGCTCTGAGGTTGCTCAAGACAAAGACAAGCTTGCTGCAGAAACGGGTTTCGCAGCAGTTCCAGTGGATGCACGTTTCCACCCTAAAAGAACAAATGCTGTAAATGTGGAGAAGCTGTGGTGCGTTTCCTTACAGATCAAAGAGCTGAAATGCCCGCTTTACAAATGCAAAAAATTCAGCTGGCTCTTAACTATAAAGTTACGATTGTTGCCTGAATGATGCTTTCTCTTCCCTTTTTGGCATTGTTAGGCTGCTGCCTGCTCTCCCTTGAGCTTCCATCACGAGATGCTCTGTTAGTGGCCACATGCACCCTCCCCAGCTCCTGTTCTGTTTAGCCACAGATGCAAAACTTATGATGCTTTATTACTGCAGTTTCTTAAAAGGACACAGTCCACTAGTAAAACTATTTTGGTTTTCTATTGCTAATTCTGACTTGAAAGAGGGAATACGAGCTGACGAAACGTTGCAAGTTGCTTTAGCGAGAAGCAGAAATGAGGTAATGCAATTAATGCGGAGAGCAGCAGAAGCTTCTGGTGGAGCTCTTGTCATGGGAAATAATTCTTCCAAGAAAACTCACTGATGCATTATTACCTGGCTCCACAGTGTATGGGCATTTGTGGAGTTTCAGTCCAAGAACACTGCTGAGGTTACTGCCTTCAAAGTTGTAGGAGTTTCTACTTACTGCTCAATATACTGGATTTGGAAGAACTGTATTAAAAGTTTGTTTATCCGTGGGCCCGAGCAGAGGAGGGAGTTTTAGGGAACGCATGCGTGTTTTGTCTCTAGAAGAAAACAAGACCTGTCATTGTCCAGCCCCACCTAGACCTTGTACTGATCCATCTCATGATGTAGCCCCATTTAAGACTGCACTTCAGGGTTCATCTAGTTTTTCTCCAACGAGGATGTATTATTCAATGTTCCTTGTGGCATTTGTTATTTTACTTCTTCCTGGGCGAGCCCGTGAACGTGTGCAGCATAAACTGTCCTGTTTAAACACCACCGAGAATCTGGGGCCAGATCCAACCTCAGAATTCCTCCATTGCAATGAATGGGCAAATTGTTGGGAAAACTTTCCTGTTTATCTGTGCGCGCACTGATGATACTGAAAGAGCACCCAAAGCTCGGGGTGCCCAGGGGAAATTGGTAAAAACAGTAAACCAACCCGTCAGCTCAGCTGGAGCACAGGAAAAAGTCCTGCGAGTGCACTGAGAGCCCCTCAGCCCCCCTGGGCAGTGCCCTGGCTTCCCCTGGCTCGTGTGCCAGCGAGATAAATTGGGCTGCGCGGGGTAACCTGAGAGCGGAGCGTTACTGGAGCCGTGCGCGAGTGAGTGCCAAAGGTCCAAGCCGGGGCACGCTGCCCGCAGCTGCCACCCTGTCCTCTGTGGCACGATGGGTGTTGTGGTGGCAGCTCCTGTGGGATGCTGCCCTGGAGGGGTGGGAGAAGCAGCTGGCTATTGCTTTGCTTGGGGTTTTAATCATGGAATCGTTTTGGTCAGAAGCGACCTTTAAGATCATCAGGTCCAACCGTTAACCCAGCACTGCCAGGGCACCACTAACCCCTGGCCCTCAGCACCACATCTCCACGGCTTGGAAACCCCTCCAGGGATGGGGACTCCACCACTGCCCTGGGCAGCCTGGGACAGCCCTTCAGGAAGACGTTTTCCCTCATGGCCAACCTCAACCTCCCCTGGTGCAACTTGAGGCTGTTTCCTCTTGTCCTGTCGCTTGTTCCTTGGCAGAAGAGCTTGACCCCACCTCTCTACAACCTTCTTTCAGGGAGTTGTGGAGGGCCAGAAGCTCTCCCCTGAGCCTCCTTTTCTCCAGGCTTAACAATCCACGGTCCCTCATCCACTCCTCACCAGCCTTGTGCTCTAGACCCTTCCCCAGCTTCGTTGCCCTTCTCTGGACATGCTTCAGCCCCTCAATGTCCTTCTTGGAGTGAATGGCCCAAAACTGACCCCAGGATTTGAGGTGTGGCCTCCCCAGTGCCGAGTCCATGGGGATGATCCCTGCCCTGGTCCTGCTGGCCACACTAGTGCTGACACAAGCCAGGATGCTGGTGGCCTTCTTGGCCACCTGGGCACACCCTGGCTCATCTTCAGCCAGCTGTCAACCAATTTTTCTTTTTCCTCTAAAACACAAATGATGACAGCATTTGGGTTAGTCCCGACTGTAATTACACCATTGCACGTGACATCCTAGATCAGGATGCCTTGGCTGGGCCACTCTCTGCTGCTGGTGGTTGATGAGGAACATGATGAGGGGGGGATGGAGCAAAATGTTCTGGATGTTACTCATTCTCACTTGCACTGGAGTAAGCTGGAAGTGAACGGATGGACCCTGGTGGAAGGTCAAGCCCTGTGTTTCCTTTTACACACAGGCTTTGTACAGGGTGTGTGTTGTTTTTTTTTTCCTCTATTATCTCCTCCACCCTTTGAGTATTTTCTTTATATTTTTGTTAGTTATTAATTTATTTGCTTGGTTTCCTGTTTGGCGCTCAGAAGCCCCACCTCACTTCTGGTGGCTTCGTGTGGCTTTTACTCCCTGCCTCCGGAGGCCTGGGGGTTACAGACACCATGTTCTCCCTGCTTGGGAGTTCATCCTTTGCCGTACCATCTTTAAGGGAAAAACCAGCCCGAGCAGGATATTTGCATGGGACAGTTGATAATTTCAGTCAGAAATTATTGGGATTACTTGAAAAGTGTGGTCAGGGTCAAACTTCAGGAGAAACATGACACTGAATCGAAATCATGAATGAATGCTGATGGCTGTTCCTATGGCGTCTAAAGGCAGACAAGTATTCGTTGGCAATATTCACATGGTACTGCCAGGAAGGAGATGGATCAGGGATCAGTGGCTCTGGTTTTACAAACGAGCATTTCGGATATTTAAGATGAGCAATTTCTAGGGGAACTTAGGAGCTCTGCTGGGTAGAATTCACAAGACCTTATCCAGCGGACACTACCGTGGCAAATTGTGGCCATTTGACTTCGGTTCTTGAAAGTAAAATGGCATTTTTGTTTTTGCACTATTTCGGGGAGCGGGGGGGGGGCAGATGACTCCCCTGTGTACAGTGTAAATAAAATATATGGTAAAAATGTTTATTTAATTTTTAAATTAACACTTGTCATGTATAGACACCCATTCTGCTAGGTGAAACACCTTGTTTCACAGGTGTTGATGTGGTTATTGGGGTGTTTGATGTATATTGGTCCATGTCCATGGTTTCCAACCTTTTTTTTTTATTTATTATTTGTAAACCTTACCTTTTTACAGTGGGGTGTAGTCATTTGCGTGGCAAATTTCAGCTTCCAGGTGCCGGGTTTGCTTTTCTTAGTTCTAACTCACAAAACCTTTAGAAGCTGCCTCTGGATCCCCAGGGCTCCCTGGGCACGCTGGAAACAACTGGCTGAAAATTAATAGGAAGGTTGTAGAGAAAAACAGACAGGAAGGCAAAAAATGTGCGGGAAGGTAGCAGAGTCCCCGCCCCCGGTGCAAAGAGGGCTGGCAAGTGCGAGAGTCCAGGCTGGAAGCACTGAAGATGTGATCTCCTGTCCCCCAGTACTTCACAAAAATGGGTTGGGTGAGTAGGAAGCTGCTCAGGTGCTTGTGCAAAGACATAAAGATAAGGTGAGATGGTGTGTGGGGGTTGTTCCAGCGGTGCCATGAGCATTACTTAAGGCCATTTGGTGTCTGTAGGTACATGTATGGCTGAAGGGAGAGGTCCCAGGTTTCCACAGGGATCAGTACTGGGACCAGTACTATTTAATATCGTTGTCGGTGACATGGACAGTGGAATTGAGAGCTCCTTCAGCAAGTTTGTGGATGACAACAAGCTGGGTGGTGTGGTCAACATGCTGGAGGAAAGGAACGCCATCCAGAGGGACCTGGACAGGCTTGAGAAGTGGGCCCATGCCAGTGTCTGAAGGGGGCCTACAAGAAAGGTGGGGAGGGACTTTCTACAAAGGCTTGTAGCGATAGGATGAGAGGTAATGGCTTTACACGGGAATAGGGGAAATTTAGATTAGAAATTAGGAAGAAGTCCTTCACTCTGAGGATGGTGAGACACTGGCACGGGTTGCTCAGAGGAGTTGTGGATGCTCCATCCCTGGAGGTGTTCAAGGCCAGCTTGGATGGTTTGAGCAACCTGGTCTAGTGGGAGGTGTCCCTGCCATGGCAGGGGAGTTGGATCTAGATGATCTTTGAGGTCCCTTCCAAGCCAAACCATTCTATGCCCCGAGAGGTGGTGGAAGCCCCATCCCTGGAGTCATTCAAGGTCAGGCTTGATGAGGCTCTGAGTAACCTGACCTAAGTAGATGTCCTGACTTGTGTAGGGAGGTTGGACTAAATGACCTCTGGAGGTCCCTTCCAGCCTGAAACATTCTATGATTCTATGATTCCAGCTGACCCACTCCCTGGGAGGTGCTGAGCAGAGCACAGGAGGCTGGCAGGCTGGGAAACCCCCGGCTGCTGGGGGTGAAGGTAGAAGGAAGGGGCACAGGCAGATGGAGAACACATAGCCCCAAGGCAAGGGTCTGTGCCACCGGCAGAACCTGGCAGGGACATCTCGGAGGGAGGAAGCGCGTCAGCCTGGCTACTTGACTCATTAATTCCTGCCAAAATGCAGCAGCGTCTCTCCCCGCGTGCCGCTCGCCATGGCCGAGTCCATGTGCTCGCTCGGATTACTCATATTTGGCTGCGATTCCTCCTCACAACATATTGTTTGACAAATGTCAATTCTGGAGAAAAATAATTCAAATTATTTCTTTGAGACAAAGTTTCAGATTTAACGTTGAGCAGATGCTCTGTCTAAAATTAGCATAATGATTCCTCATGCCTGCTACTTCCCAGGACATGTGTCTTTAATGTGAGTGTTGGAATAAGAATGGAACTTTGCAGTGATTTTGGGGAGAACTGAAGATTCTCTCGCATGGTTTTGAAACATTTAACAAGCGCAGGGACCTTTTGAGTTAAGGAACGCTGTTATTCCCACTTTGCAGATGTGGAAGGTGAGGCATGGAGCTCCTGTGGTGCCTGAGGTCCAGGACCAAGAGCTGAGCCACAGCCAGAGCAAGCAAAGCTCCCAGGTAGCCAAAAGATGCGGCCCTTCCATGGGCATTAAGCTCCTGGCTGCTGATGGGATGGCTGAGAAGGGATATGGACTTCTGGGGTCAGACGGTTCACAATGAACACACCTCAGGGAAGGTGCCTGGTGGGATTTCCAAGAGCAGGGGGAGCTCAGGGCTTGTCGGTGGCACTGGCTGAGCCTGCGACTTCTGAAGAGCTCATTTCACTTTTAGGGATTTACAGTTCAGGTTGTAAGAAGTTGTTAAAGATATCTGAAATACGCTTGATTCACAGGTTTCTGCTGCTTTCCCGAGGGGAGGAATGACATGAAAGCCGTATTCCCAGTCCCCTCTTCAGTCAGGAGCGCAATTGCTCGTACCTGGGGCTTTGCTCATACATAGGGGCTTTAAAAAAAACCCCAGAACAGCATTTGTAAGTCCCCAGCAAGTTTCCCCAGCTGGGAAGACTTTGACACAGAAAGGTGAAGTGACTTGTGGATAGTCGTGTAGCAAAGCAGCAGGAGAACTGAGATGAAACCCCCCGATTCCCACGCTGTAGCAAAGGGGGTTCTTTGGGGGGGAACCTCCTTTCCCACTCAAACGGCAGCTCTAGCGCTTGTGCACATGGAAAAGCGGAAAGTTCTGGCCGTGCTTTCGGCTCTCTTAATGCATTGTAGCAGCAGGGAAGAGAAGGATGAGTTGGGGACCAGCTGGAAGCGTGCAGAGCACCGGAGGGTGCTCCGAGGAGGACCGCGGCGCTGGCAACGCCTGCGCAGCAGCAGAGATGCTGGAAAAACTAATAACACTCAAAAAAAAGAGAGGTGGGAACAGTTTCAAAGAGGCCTTTTCAGGCAGTGGGTAATTTTTGCGCACCCTGGGCCACGCCGAGGTGAAGGATGGGGAGGCAGCGGAACCAGTCTGAACAGGAGGAAGAGTCTGGCCTTTAAATGGGGAGGGAGGTGTGGTTGTTTCAACCATCCTCGACCTGAGGACAGTCCCTTTCCTGAGTAAGGGATGGTTTCTAACAAAGGATTTCCACAAAACAACCCATCGTGGCCCGGCCATAACCCCGTATGTTCCTGACCCTGCAGTGGGCAGAGGGGCCTCAGGGAAACCTGACCCTTCATTTTCCCATTTAAGCAAAACCACACTCTTCCACCTCAGAAAAGCCACCACCGCCGGGCAAACACCTTTGTGCTGATCCCCTTGAATGGCTGTTTTTGTACCATTCGGGGGAAAAATACCTTGACCTTTTTTGGTATCGGAGCACAGAGATTGACCTCCACGACTGGGAAGAGGGTGTTTGGTGCGATGGGCAGAGTAAAGGATGCTGGTTAAAAATAAATAAATACAAGATATATAGCTGGTTGTGGGTGAAAAATCTTAAATGTGTCCATGTTAAACGCTGGGTGGGATGCTTTAAAAGCAGCAGTAGGACCTTGCTACTATTTCCATGAATTCCTGGGGCTCTGTCTTCCAAGGACAGAGAGTTTATCGCAGCAGAGGTGCTGAAGCCTCTCACAGACACGCTGGGTGCTCTTTTGGACTGGAAGGTGGTATTTTATAAAGTGTTTCTCACAGCCAGTTCTCCATTCATCCCCATGTGCAAAGAAAGGAAGGAAGATTGTAGATGCGTCAGGAGGAGATGATCTGTCTGTCTGGCCTAGTAAAACCAAAAGCAGCGTCAGGCTGCTGCCGGAATCTGAGGTGCTTACACAATAACTGAGAAGTAACTGATTTTTCCCCTCTGTGGCGTGAAGTAAACAAGAGACTTCTGTGGTGGTTGCTTTGCCTTCTGATTAGGGGTCCTTGAGTTCCTGTCCATGCTCCTGTGATCTATATTTAATTTATACCATGTCTATCCAAATACCGAAGTCCCCCTGTATTCGGCACTGGTGAGGCCACACCTTGAGCACTGAGGTCAGTTTTGGGCCCCTCACTCCAAGAAGGACATTGAGGGGCTGGAGTGTGGCCAGAGAAGGGCAACGGAGCTGGGGAAGGGTCTAGAGCAGGAGTGTGGTGAGGAGCAGCTGAGGGACCTGGGGGTGTTGAGCCTGGAGAAAAGGCGGCTCAGGGGAGACTTTCTGGCTCTCCACAGCTCCCTGAAAGGAGGTTGTAGAGAGGTGGGTGTTGGTCTCTTCTGCCAAAGAACAAGTGCTAGGACAAGAGGAAAAGGCCTCAAGTTTCTCCTGCGGAAGTTTAGTTTGGACATAAGGAAGAATTCTTTCACTGGAAGGGTTGTCCCAGGCACTGGCCCAGGCTGCCCAGGGCAGTGGTTGAGTCCCCATCCTTGGATGTGTTTAAAAGCTGTGTAGATGTGGTGCTGAGGGACATGGTTTAGCAGAGGACTTGGTAGGGTAGGTTTATGAGTAGACTGGATGATCTTAAAGGTCTTTTCAAACCTAAATGATTCTATGACTTCTGAAAGTCCACTTTGGTGAAGAAAGCGGATGCTTTGCCACATCCCGTCCCAACTGTCGCCACAGTCCCCCTGCTCGGTCCGCGTTGCGCTGGCTGGCCTTTAAGTGACAAACCTACTTCTACTGATTTTGGCCCAAGGCACCAGAGCCGGCCCATACAGAGCTCCAGATGCGAACTTCCCTCCATGGTCGGGAGTGAAGTGGATGTGCAGCTGGGGCCGTAAGCCTGGCGACCGGGCCGGGGCGGCTCTGGAATTGCAGCCAGCTCGATGTGAACATTCGCTCGAGGGGGAAACACACCCCATTTGAGTGTTTATCGAGGGAGGTTTGAGAGGGTAGAGGTTGCTCCACACGCACTGGTTGAGAGTCCTCGTGGGCCCGTTACCGTATCCAGTGTCTGACTGCATCCGTGCAATTCCTAAAAGACCTTGAGCAACTGCACCTGCTTACGCCAAAGTGACTCAGGCGGGGGGAGCGGGGGGAGCCCGTGGCAGCATGGGAGCAAAATCAAACAAATAAAACCATGAGGCATTTTTACCTCACGCTCCAATTCTCATTTCCATCCGGAACGAGAGAAGCTGAAATTGGGTGTGAAACTGGGCTATTGAGGAAATAATATCCTCGTAGAAAGTGTGTGTGTAACATGGTGTTTTCTCAGTTTTAGCACCAAAAGCGGTTTGGGGATGCAGTTTAGATGGAGTCTGCTCTGTGGCTGGTTGGAGACGGGCCAGGCTGGCATTTCGGTAGCGGGTTTCCAATCACTAATTCTCCTGGCAATCAACATGCTGCTTTCTGACTGAAACGACAACTCTGTTGATGTTCACCCCCCAAAAAGCACATCCTGCAAAGCTTCTCATTTGGCTGCCAGTGTAATTCTTTCCATCCTAGAGACCTCACATCATCGTTACTTCATCGTTAGGTGACTTTTCTTTGGCATAACTCCGACTTTATGCAGTTTGGAGTTGGATAGGAACACAGGCTTGGTAATAATGGGTTGGGAGGGGGGTGCTTTGTTTTTTTTTCTTTTTTAGCTAGTGATTTTTTGCATGTAGCCTGCACTAGGAGGGCTCAGACGCAGTTTTGGTAGGATGACCGTGCCAGCTGTGGGGTGTAGCTGCTTTCACCACAGATTGTTGTACCAGCTACACCGTGTAGCGCCCATTGCTTGTCAAGCGTCTACAGATGAGCTGAGCAAAATAAATCATCTTGGCTCGTTTTCTCATTTTTGCAAGTAAAACGCTATCTACAGCAGGGTCTAATCGCTACAGAAGCACGAAACCTTTTGCTGAATACACACGTATACTTTTAATGTAAAGACAGCCTGGGACACAAGGCCACTCTTCTGCTTTCTTCTAAAAAACCCCAGCCTGCGTCTTCCCAGCTGCCTGCGGGAGAACCAGGGTTATTTTGCTCCATCCTCTGGGTGCATCTTGAGCAGCTGGAGCTGGGATCCTGCTCCGGAGCTGGACACGAACCCCGGGTGCCCTTTTGCCATCACCACGTGGAAGAGGGACATGCTCCACAGACCTCGCCTGCCTGATCCTTTTGCTTTGCAGAGCACTTTGTCTCCCCCTTTCAGTGCAAGGGCTCAGGCTTTCGGTTTGTTGAGGCGGTGAGAAGTGAAAAAAAACAACAGAAAGGTCAGACCAAACCCAGGAAAAATAAGAGGAAAAGAAAAAGAAAAGAAAAGAAAAAGAAAGGAAAATAAGGTGAAAAGAGAAGTAAAAGAGAAGAAAAAGAAAGGAAAAGAAAAGGAAAAGAAAAGGAAAAGAAAGGAAAAGAAAGGAAAATAAAGGGAAAGAAAGGAAAAGAAAGGAAAAGAAAGGGAAAGAAAAGGAAAACAAAAGAAAAAGAAAGGAAAAGAAAAGGAAAAGGAAAAGGAAAAGAAAAAGAAATAGGAAAAGAAAATTAAAAAAAAAGAAAAAATTAAACACAGGGAAAAAAGAAAGAAAAAAGAAAAGAAAAAAGGGGGGGAAAGGATAGAAAAAAGGAAAAAAGAATGAAAAAAGAAAAACGGATGAAAAAGGAAAAAGGATGAAAAAATGAAAAAAGGATGAAAAAGGATGAAAAAAGGAAAGAAGGATAAAAAGGAAAGAAGGATAAAAGGAACGAAGGATAAGGAAAGGAAAAAGGATAAAGAGTATTAAAAAAGTAGAAAAAAGGAAAAAGACAGGAAAA
>VZZY01000411.1:0-19542 GCA_013400335.1 Eurystomus gularis
GATCCCTCTGCAGAGCCTCCCTAACACCTCCACTTAGTTTGGTGTCGTCTGCAACTAACATTGAGTGCACCAACGGTGCACTCAATCCCCTCTTCCAGATAATTGATAAAGATGTTAAACAGAACCGTCTCCAATACTGACCCCTGGGGAACACCACTTGTGACCAGCCACCAACTGGATTTAACTCCATTCACCACCATTCTTTGGGCCTGGCCATCCAGCCAGTGTTTTATCCAGTGGAGCTTACACCCATCCAAGCCATGAGCAGCCAGTTTCTCCAGGAGAATGCTGTGGGAAACAGTGTCAAATGCTTTACTTAAGTCCGGATAGACAGTATCCACAGCTTTTCACTCATCCACTAAGCAGGGGAATATTTCTTGATTACACATAGTTGAAACTGAAGTTTACTTCCATACAAAATTTTAAGTATCCTGAGGAAGAATCGCAAGTAGTTGCTATTGTAACTGAAAGGAAACTGTATTCTATCATATTTTCACTCTATGTTATTATATGTGCCAGTTCCAGATGATGTACCTCTGAATTTGTGTATAATAGTTGAGATTTCAAGGGCACACTGATACGGAAATAGTGTTCACTAATTACATTTTTAGGTCACTGTAAATGAAAAAGCATAGTCCATTCTAACCAATAGTAGATTTTTTTTTTTTTACATTAGCTTCAGGAGGATCAATATAATCCTAGGTCTGTGACCTGTGATCTTAAGCAAGCATGAGTAGTTGTATTTTCAAATTGCACCCTAAAGTTTATTATGAATACTTTTCAGGGGTATTTAATTATTTTTTTATTTTGCATTACCAAGGTAGAGCTGCAGCCCCATTGTAGTCAATGAAATTATTTGCAAAAGGACCAGCATTGTACTGGAAAATTCTAGTTTAGAAGCAAAATTCAGTTCTCGTGCCTAAATTTGGCCACTGCAAAGGGTGTACTTTGCTGTTGGTCCAGACTGGAGTGATATTTCTTATCACTATAAGAGATATTGATATGTGCCTACACACTAATGTATATATTTTTAAAATCTGTCCATTTCTAATACCTCTATCTACCTCAGCTGACTTCGTGCCTTACCTTAATTTTAATTTAAAAAGCAGAACAAGAACTGGAACCAAAGTAAATTTTGTTTTAAGCAGCACACTTTCATGTCTTGAAGGATGTCATTAAGAATTACGCTTAACATTTCTGTTTTCAAAATTTACTCATGAGTTCTAACACTGACTTCAGTATTTGTATCCACACCAGTTCTTTTCCACTTTATAGGTGACATTGTCCAGCAAAGAAAAATGTTTTGTTTTAAAACTACAATGTTCGATTTTTAAACAAACCTGCAATTCAACTGTTCTGGGAATATGCAGTGATATTAGTAATTTCTGCTGTTCTGAAGCCTTCTGTTCACTGAAAAAAAGAGGTACAAGATAGGAACAGAAAGCATTTGTTTGGAAATTATAAGTCTGAGCTACAAGCATTATCTGGTACAGTCTAGAACATGCTGTAAGTATTAGGTGTGCAAATTTATTTGTGTAATGTCCTTTCCCATCCCTTCTTTTTTTTTTAAAACAGAGAAGAGTAAAACTGTTAAAATTGCCCTAGACAATATCCTCTGAGAAATACATGTTGTGAATCTTAAACCTATACGTTTTTGCCAATACAGTACCCAGTACTCCTTTGCATACTTAGCAACTTTAATGACCTTGTTGGGTGATGTAGAGGGTCAGAGAGAGAGAGGGCATAATTTCTGGTCCATGGTTGCATTTCCCTCACCTCTGTGAAGACATGAAATATCTTAACTTGTAGCATCTTAAGAGCTTACAGTAGCACTGAATTTTTCAAGTCAAGATACGGCAACATTAGAAAAAGAAACAGAGTGATAGTAGACAAGCAGAGTAACTATACAAATAAATTTTAAACCTACCTGTGTATCTTCCATATGTATTTTAAAATACTGCTACATGTATGTGCACCATGTTTAAAAAGGTGTATGTTGTGAGTAAGAAAAGCACATTTACCAACTCCATTAGATGAGGTAAGATATACACCATGGCTCAGGTGACACTTGAACAGAAACTAAACTTTCCCCCATCCTTGAAACCATTCCAGTCATGTGATGTTATTTCACCTGCTTGCAGAAGATACCATATCTTCTACTATTCTCCGGTTTTACATGTCAGGTTTGCAGTATAGCTCCCCCAACACTCTCCTTTGAAGACAGTGTGCAATGCTAAGTTCTTCCTGAAAGATCGTTGGCAAATTTGGATTGCGTGGAACCACAGGCCAAAAGAGAAGAGGTACTTCTCTTTTGAGAAGTAGAACTATATGCATGGAACTGTATGCATGGAACCATAGGCCAAAAGATACTAAATGCCTAGTCTACAACCAGTCCAAACTAGCCTGTGCATGACAGGGAAGCAGGTACTTGAACAATTTATCTGCAAAGTTGGCAAGTACATTCAGGGACTCTCACACTGAACCATGAGTCTCAACAAACCCAAGGTCCAATCTGAAAATGTTACATCAGAGGTGTAGTCTGATTGTTGAGGAGATGCCTAGAGCTTATCATATTAATTATTTTTTTCTAAGTCCTGGAGGATTTATGTCCAATGTATCAGTTCCTCTAGTCCAGCCAAGAGGCACTGTGGGCAATAACTGATGCCAGGTCATTGTCCACTGCACAGACAATCTTCTAGGGAAGGTGAGAAGACAGACAACAATATTAGAGGTACTTTTACAAAGAATCATAAGTATTCCTAAATATGACTTTTACTGGTCACTTCACATCTGAATCCTATATAATAAAGTGGATTATATAGTCATTGCAAACTTTGCTATTTTTTCACTCTGCCAATCAATACCCTTTCTGCTTGTGATTTTTCTACATCATATGCTGTCATCTTTGCAACACAAACTAATGACAGAACAAGAGGTAATGGCCTCAGGTTGCACCAGGGAGATTTAGGTTGGATATTAAGCAGAAGTTCTTTACTGAAAGAGTGTTTAGGCATTGGAACAGCCTGCCCAGGGAAGTGGTGGAGTCACCCTCCCTGAAGGTGTTAAAAAAATGAGTAGATGGGGTGCTTTGGGACATGGTCTAGGGGCCGGGAAGGTGTTGGGATGAATGTTAGACTTGATGTTCCTAAAGGTCTTTTCCAACCTTAATGAGTCTATGAGATTTGTACTGATTTTTGGAGGCAGTGCTGAATCTCAACTGTGTTTCAGTTTAGCTGATACCTGTATGTTGATATTAAAAAAAATTAAGATTTTTTTTTTTAAAATTTGTAAAGGAAGTGCATTGTTTGCATTTTACCAACTGGCTTTATGCTAATGCCTTCCTCCAGGAAGGGCTCAGGTAATTTTAATGATACGTTTGGACCTTTGTTACATCGCGGACAATGGTGCCCTGGGCAGAAATGGTGAAAGCTGTGGAAAAATCCAAGAGAATGGTTTTGGACATCTCCTTTCTTTTCTCAGAAGCAAGAAGTTGTTCATCAGATCCACCAGACAAATTACATTCTAGATGGGCACCTCAAGGCTTTCGCTTTTGTTCGTGTCTGCTCTGCAAGACATAAAGGTGTGGACACAATTCAGAACCCTTGACTGAACTAATGAACATAGAGAAATAAACTTCCTTTATAGAGCATATGATAATCTTACATCAACTGGCACATAACATCAGAAAGCAAGCTTTTAGACAGTGGAAAAAAAAGCATCCTTTGTTCACCATTGTATACATGACTGAAAATGGTATGTGCCCCTAAACACTGTGTAATCTACTGTGTGAATTAGACCAAAGATAACCCCTGAACCAGAAGGTGAGAAACTGTATCTTCAGGCCTTTTAATCTCCTGTTTTACTTGTATACATTTAAATCTCCCAGAATAACAAATCCAAGTCCAAAAAAAGCCCAAAAGAATCTGTGACTTTATGAATCCCTCAGGTTCTGATCCTCTATAAGTAAGCATTACTGTTGTGTTTCTGGATTCTCTGAGAGCTGAATCAATCTGAATGAAAATGTCTCACATAAGACACCTCACAAATTTGGAGTCTGAGAAGATGAATACATTATAACCTCTATTTTCTTGCTCAAGTCTATGATAGTCAAATGTTCTGTGAAAGAGGAGACATTTTTAACTGGCCTTTTGCCATTTATTTTATAACTTGCTAGGAAAAAGAGAGTTGGCCTCATTAATAGCTGGCAAAACCTGACGTATCTGGGGTGAACTTCCACAGTGTTGACAGTGGTATTACAGAAGATAGCACTGAGCACAGAGCACCATATGTCATGGTCCCAGTTATGCTGGATATTTCAAGTCCATGATTGTCAATGAGGCCATATATTGTTTATTGCTGCACTCTTCTGGGTCACTTTTTGCTCTTTTATTCTGTCCCTAGTAGTCCTGTGCAAGACAGAGACACTGAATATCTGGAACATAAAGAAGTTTTTCTGTCTTCTTTTTCATAATTTCAGCTGTGATAGGTGATAAAGTACATTGTGTCAAGTGTAATGATTGTTCTCTGTTTTTTTTTCCTCTTTCATGGTGCTTCTCAATAATAGTGGGACATACTGATGTCATTACTAAAAAGCAGTGAAAAGAGCAAAAGTGACAATAATAACAAGTAGAGGAAAGGCAAAGATAAGTGCCAGAGGCAGAAAAAAATTATTTCCTTGAAATAAAGCATTTGTGTGGAGATTCCCCAAAGGACATGAAAGGGATAGGGAAGGAAAGATGACAACATGTCATGTCCTATTTAAGGCTGCTAGGCAGCTCTGTCATGAAAGCAGTGATAAAGCAGGAGGAGCAGGAGAAATCTCTCTCTCTTGTTTCCATCACAAATATAGGACTTTTTTAGGTAATCTACTTCATCTATTTTGAGAACTGAAAGCAGATAGACCCACTTTGCTGGCTTCTTCTGTTTGATATCAGAGATGGGCCTGCTATAAAAGTGTAAGAGAGACTCTGGAAAATCACAAAACCTGTGCGTATTCAGGGCAGCTTTTGTCACTGATGTCACCCATGCACACTTTTAGCACTTCTTCTACAGTGCAAAATGTTGTAGTAAGTTTTTTTTTTTACTTGTTGTAGTAGCATTGCACTCTGTCTAACAATTACACTTATGAACATTGGAAAATTGGCTCAAGATTTGCCAACATTGCTAATTAAATTTCAAAATAGATTGAAGCAAACTTAGTGTGAGTTGCTCCAAATAACTTCGGTGGAAACCACAAAAAAATACTGCTAATCAGGATTTGGTGGAGGCTGTGACACAGTATAACCAGCATATAAGACTTCAAAGATGTTTCTTCCAAAGATTTTTTTTCTAACTAAGACCAAATCTCGCACTCCCACACATCCCCCTATCTTCCTTATTTGCTATGGCAAGTTTGCTTCGACTTATCTTCCTGTACTGCTGATGAAAAGCAACAAATCATGACAGTGCCCCGCAAAACTATGATAAACCCCTCTTTGGAAACCAGAGACAGAAAAATATAATCAGAAAAGGTTACTTGTTTACTTCATAGTATGTCTTTCAAATATTAAGGCTAAACAGATGCATATATTATTTGAAAATTCATCTAGAAGAAAATATCCAGAACATAATTGAGTTTTATGTATTTATACATTAAGTTTTGTTTTAACACTACACTTGAGAGAAGGCAAGGTCATTATAGCTAGCAATAGCAAGTTTAGGATAAATAAATATGCTATCTAGTGACTATGCTTACCACTCGACAAGAAATGAGTACTGGGAGGAAAAGAGGTGTAACTCATTTAACCACTAAGAACACTCATATGAATTGCATTTTGTGATGGAACATCTAAACTCAATAAACACCACATAGATTTGTTAAGTGTTTATTGGTACTAGCACTTTTAAGGTATGCATTTACGGCAAAATAATGGAAAGCTATTCAATAATATATAAAGAAAGAAATTAAACTAAATTATAAAGAATATAACAAAACTGAAACATACTCAGTTTTCTACACATGTCTAAATCTCCTGCACGAACTTCTATGCAGAAAGCAGTGCAGTTCAGCCTACTACACCATGAATCCAAAGACTACACCAATATTAAGCTGGTTACATCTGTAATCTCCAGCCATTGCTAAGTGGATGCAATACCATTCTCAGTGGCTAATGGGACATTTTTTCAGAAAACCAAATGTTGTGAATCAAAACTATTGCTTTCAAACTTTAGGTGCAGGGAAATATTTTAGCCAAAAATGTTTCATGATCTTAAACTATTAACCAGTTGCAAAAATATTAAATATACTTCAGACATTTTATTTTATTTTTTTTCAGCAAGTAGCATCTAGAACACTCATTTATATTATATATTAAGATTATAAAATAAGTTTAAAGTTCCGTCAGTATGCATAAGTTTTATTACCTTTATTTCTTTTATTTCTTGTTGACACCAGAGAACAGCGTTTGAATGCAATGAAATACACCTTAACACAGTATAAATAAAGAGAGGGATTTCTTTAAGGGCCGAGTAATAAAACCTTACATTCTACTAAATACTATGAACAAAAAATTCTTCAGCTCTGCTCCCACAGTTTCACCTTCTGCTTTGGTGCATCTGTTCTACCCAGTAACATGTAGTAGTTCATGTAGTAGTTCCGCCACCAGCCTTTTTCCTAGTCTTCCTAATTCCAGCTTGAATCTTCACTCTTTTCTCCAGGACAAACATAGGCCATTCGCAGGGATTACTTGCCTTTTAAGGCTGTTTAAATGGTGTGTACACCCATTGCATAGGTTTTGGGACGGGTGCACAGTCCAGCTGGCAGACAGTAACTAGCATCGTGCCTCTGGGATCACTATTCAGGCCAATACTGTTTAGTGTCTTCATTAACACTGATGGTGGGACAAAGTACACTCTCAGCAAGTTTGCCAACATCCTCAGTTGACAGAGGAGGATAGCAGGTGTAGGGACAATAAGGGTGTTCAATGAGCCCTCAACAGGCTGGAGAAATGGGCTGACATTGATCTCATGCAGCCCAACAAAAGCAAGTGCAAAGTGGTGCAGCTGGAAGGGAATAAACATATTCAACATTACAGGCCAGGGGATGGCTGTGTAGAAAACAGACCAAAACCAGAGCAAAAATTGTCAGCAAACTTGTGCTTATACAGCCAAAACTCAGTCTTTATTTGTGGCAGCAATGCAACAGGCAAAATTAAAACTGGTATAAGCATCTTTCTTATGCTTCTTTGTGGCTTATAGCCCAGCACCTCCATCTGTAATACAAAAAATCAGGGTATATTTATTTTGTATGCACACAAGCTGAGCATGGCCCTGAATATTCACTCTGTACTGAAGGGAATTAACTTTTTTGTTCAGCTACAAAATAGTAGCTGATTTTAATTATGAACTGTGTTTTTTTGTGATGCAATAATTGTTTGTGGCCCAATAATACTGAAAAATTAATGGTAGGAAGGAGAGCTAATACCTGCAAATCCTGTTACATCAGGAGACAACTCTTCAGCTGGTTGTGTGTTTCTTCCAGACATGCCTGGATTGTGTTACAGGCATTGCTCTTCACTCAAGCAGTGACTTTAATTAAGCTTCAAAAAGCCAGTATCAATTTTGTTTCATTTTTGAGGATAAAAAGTGCTTTCTGATTAAAATCTGAGCGGTAGACAGGCCTCTCTAGCTTTGCTGGTTGTGTGGCATCCCAGAGGTTTCTACAGGCCAAAGTTTGCTTAGTGGTTGTTTTCTCAGTTCTTCTAGCCCTCAGACATTGCAGCCAGAAGCATGTGGTAGTTAACAACATCTGAGCTAGCTAAGAAGAGCCCCAGAGAGGAACCAGTGCTGGACGCAGTTGCAGATTGGTCTTGGTAGTATCTTACTTAATTAGGAGATTAAATATTAATGTGAAGCAGTGGTATACTGCATATGGCTGCAAGTTTATTAGGTATCTCAAGTTTGGTGGTAGACTATCTGTATCAGAGGAGGCTTCAGTCATTTTTAGTTACATGCCATAAAATTCAAGGCGGTATGCTCAGTTTGTTACTGAGCAAATAACCATGGTAACTGTGTGACCATTTTAACACTAGCTTTCCGCAAAAATAGTTAGCCAGGTGAGGTACTCCACTACTGTTCAGAGTCAGCACTGAGTCATTGTACCGTATCTAAAGATTTCTATGAGTAGTCAATAGTACAAGAAACTTCTGCTGCTTTCCTTCTGGCTCATGTATTGTACTCAGAAATATGGATTCAAATGAATCATCTTTCTGAGGATGATGCATAAGCCAGAAGAAACACAGCAGAAGTTTCTTATCCTAAGGGAAGCCTTAGGAAGGCTGGCCATGTGTTTAGAAGAGATAAAAACAGCTTGGCTTTTAAAAAAATGTGATTTACAGCCATTAAGAGATATAAGGTGCAGACCCGTACACAGCTGAGTTTTTACAGTCACTTTCTTAGAGTGTAACTACTTTTCCAAGAACGATGGTTTCACCCAGACACTTACGTTTTGGACTACATGGAATCTGCATGTATCATAGGACAGAAAAAAATTGTGAAGTGCTGTATTACTTTCTCTGGCCCCAGATAAAGTAATTCTTCATTTTATTCTTCATTTCATAGAATTCACCATGGTTAACTTCTTTTATTATGAGAACTAAAATACTAACATATTTGTCTGCCACTGCTACTCTCTTATTTAAGTTTAAGACCTGATAGCCTTTTATGAGGACATAACCAGGTGGACAGATGATGGTAGAGCAGTGAATGTGATCTACCTTGATTTCAGCAAAACATTTGACACAGTCTCCCACAGCATCCTCGCGGCTAAACTGAGGAAGTGTGGTCTGGACAATCGGGTAGTGAGGTGTATTGTGAACTGGCTATAGGAGAGAAGCCAGAGAGCTGTGGTCAATGGAACAGGGTCTAGTTGGAGGCCTGTATCAAGTGAAGTCCCTCAAGGGTCGGTACTGGGGCCTGTACTGTTCAATATATTCATCAATGACTTGGATGAGGGAATAGAGTGCACTGTCAGCAAGTTTGCTGATGACACAAAACTGGGAGGAGTGGCTGACACACCAGAAGGCTGTGCTGCCATTCAGTGAGACCTAGAAAGGCTGGAGAGTTGGGTGGGGAGAAATGTAATGAAATACAAGGGCAAATGTAGAGTCTTGCATCTGGGCAAGAACGACCCCATGCACCAGTATAAGTTGGGGACTAACATGTTGGAGAGCAGCATAGAGGAAAGGCACCTGGGGGTTCTGGTGGACAGCAGGATGACCATGAGCCAGCAATGTGCCCTAGTGGCCAAGAAGGCCAATGGCATCTTGGAGTGTATATTAGAAGGGGAGCGGCTAGTAGGTCGAGAGAGGTTCTTCTCCCCCTCTACTCTGCCCTGGTGAGACTGCATCTGGAATATTGTGTCCAGTTCTGGGNGCTGAGGGAGCTGGGTCTCATTAGCTTGGAG
Source organism: Eurystomus gularis (assembly GCA_013400335.1). Lineage (NCBI taxonomy): Eukaryota > Metazoa > Chordata > Aves > Coraciiformes > Coraciidae > Eurystomus > Eurystomus gularis. The sequence goes on from VZZY01000411.1 coordinate 9,443, forward strand.
AAGAGGAGACTTGACGGGTGACCTCATAAATGTTTATAAATATGTAAAGGGGGAGTGTCAGGAGGATGGAGCCAGGCTCTTCTCAGTGTCATCCAAAGATAGGACAAGGGGAAACAGGTGCAAGCTGGAACACAAGAGGTTCTGCATAAATATGAGAAAAAAACTTCTTCATGGTGAGGGTTACAGAGCACTGGAACAGGCTGCCCAGTGAGGTTGTGGAGTTTCCTTCTCTGGACACATTTACAACCCACCTGGACGCATTCCTGCGTGACCTGATCTAGGTGATCCTGCTCCGGCAGGGGGATTGGACTTCCAGTTCCTAGCATTCTGTGATTCTCTGATTTCTTTTTTCATACTTCCTTGGCCTGTCATCCTTGGATTAATTTCTTTCTTAATTGTGAAAGTTAGTAATAATGTCCCCCTCTTATTGCTTTTAATTTCTTTATTTGCTGCAAACATCTGCTTTCGGTTACTAAGTTCTTTTTTTCTTAACAGTTAATGAACTATTTACTTTTTTTAAGGCTAGCCTTACATCTGTAAAGATAATTTGCAGACCATTGTAATTAATTGCAGTGTAAAGTCAATCTGGCAATTTTGTTAATTGCCATCAGGTTTACTGATTCTACTTAGTCTTAAATATGTTGCCAGAGGAACAGAGACGTCTTAATAGCTCTGCTGGACCATGTGCAGACAATCACAGTCTATGCCCAAACTACAAGAAGAAAAGCCATTTGCATTAACTGATTATGTGCATGAAACAATTTGACCTGTGATGTGACAGCTCCCTTGCAACTTTTGCTTCTCTAGTTTCTATCATATGCAATGTGATGAAAGAAAGCCCTACGGATTATATTGATGTAGGGACTAAGACTGTTGTTTTTTCCTATAGTAAGACCACGAGATCACCTTTCATTCCTGAAACTGAAAGAGGCAATAGGAAATGTATGACTAATGCCACTTTTTTCTAACACAAATGTGAGTGCATGCTGTCTGTGTCTTCACTGACACGTAACTGTTGTTCCCCAGATAAGTGCTTTAAGTAGGAAATATAGTTGCAGTCTCTACAGTCTGCAGAGTGTTCATCCTACAAATGAAATGAGCAACTCTGCTAACAATAGAGTTTTGCTGATGAATTTTCTCTTCAGAAGGGATCCTGCAGCTTAGGGACCCCATGTATCCCCACTGCAGGTGCTTCTGTTGCTCAGATGTTATATGCAATTAGCAACTGCATTTGAATTTGCCATCAACCATTTGAACAAACTTCCCAGCAGAAGATATTGCCTGAGCTAATCTCTGATCTGAACACATGCATAATCTGTTTCCAACAAAGAGTCAGGTTTTATTTTTCTCCTGCCTGGAAATTTTTGTTCTAAGAATCATATACAGCTTTGTAAAGGAAGGGAAATAATTATATAACACAAATTACAGTGTTTGTGATAACTGTTGTGTTCATTCTAGGTGACATAGAAGTCAAGCAATGAATTAATTACGTATCAGGCACAGTTCGTATCGGTGACAGAATAGTTCAGTGTTGAAAAGGCAGCATCAGCAATGACCTGTTAGTGTAATGGAAACTGAGACTTTAGGTGTAATTAACTCAGAAAGATTGCTGTCCTTTCTCTTAATTGCCTTCTGTGAATTGCAGAGGGATCATACCTTCAAAGTTTTTTGAGGCATCATTAAAGCCTTGTTACAGGAGCAAGTATAGGTACTGGCTTTAGCGATATGACAGACAGCATTTAGATCTGGAGTTTCTAAAACTGGAAAGAGCTGAGTTGAAATGAGATACTTGAATTGATTTTCAATTCTTAGTAATTTTTTTTGTCTGTAAAATAGTAAGAGAAGAACAAAGTTGATTAAGAATTCTGTATGAATGAAACATGTATCTTCTGATATGTGGCAAGTTTCCATTTTGCCTCACCCAATAAAACTCCAGGAAGTGGCACAAATTTTCTTTGATTCATATTAGAGTCACTCCTTTTTCACAACACGTGTAACTGCTGCTTTAGGGAGCTTACAACAGTGCCAAAACATGCACTGTGGTTTCTATAAGACATTTCTTTACATTGGGAAAATATTTTACTATGTAATTAGCTTAAAATTAATCAGGGTTCTTTTCAGGGATATCTTTTCAGCTGTCTTAAAAATGCACAGAAAAATATAAGATATGCATTACACAGCCCTAGAAATTTGAGGCAAAGAGCACTGATGAGGTACTTGCATTTTTTTACATACTAAGAAGGAGTTGGAACAGAGCTTCCTTACCCATCAGATACATTTTTCTGCTGGATCTCTTTACTATTTAGGGGTTCTTATCCTTAACTCATCCTATTAAAGGAGCACTGTACAGCATCACATATCTGATGATTAAAAAACCCACTCCACCTAATATTTACCCACAGTTCTTTCTAAACAGTTTGTATTTTATGAATGTCCTCTTTGTCTTACAGGTAACTTTTGATATATTCCTAGCTTGTCAACATAACAAAGATATTAACAATTTCTAGTCAGTTCTTGGAATAATCTGAGAGACAGAGAAATGCCATAATCTTCACTTTACTAATGGGGAACAGAGTAACAAGACTAAAAATTATTACCAGAGTCAGGAGTCAAACCATATCTTTGCTTTTAAGAGAGTCCTAAGTTCACTTTGCCTCAGACAGTGCAGGCAGCTTTTACTGTAAGTCTTTCTAACCCTGATCACACACTTTCCCTGAATTCAGGCTGTTGTCCAAAACAAAGTAAGCCCATGTGGAGTAAATTCTGAGTATTATTCTGCCTAATGCTATGATTATATATTAAGCCCACAGATGCAAAATAAGAATAAATTTGCAGTCTCTTACAAAGAATTAATTTGAGGAGCAAAGAAAGGGCATTGTGAGCCACTTGAATTTGAAGTTATCAGGCTCTCCTGTAACTCACTATGAGGAAGAATGACTCACTGCATGTGCATACATTATGAACAGCAATAAAGACATAAATTTCCAGTGCATGCTAAAGCACATCTGCTTAAATGCAACCAGAATCATCTTTATGGATGTGGCTGTACACCCCTAATCAAACTGACATTCATGTAACTGGACAGTTTATGTTAGAAAATTCGGAGTCTAATATCAATTGGGTACAACTTGTGCCCTGCATTTCATGGAGTAATGCTAAGTGGAAGAAGTATCTTTTAATGTTTGTCCCAGAATACATGAAACAGTAAAAGAAACTCCTTGGGGCCAAGTGCCCCTCAGGATTTAGATACTGGGCTCCTGTCGAAATCAGCTCTTGAGTCAAAAGGAGTAAAGGAAAAGAGAACTATGAGGTAGTATTTTATTTTCTGTGAAGTCAGCTTGGCTCCTTGAAGACCAAGATCCCTTTTACAGGGGTTACTTTTTAAGCAGTGAATATATCAGCCATGTTTGAGACCTAGCAACATGAAAGATAAGTGCATGAGCAAAACATAGGGAAAATGTCTCCTTGCTTTTCAGCTGCTTGTGTCACTTTGCACCAATGCTGTATCACTTGTCTGTTGTGCACCTCTGCCATGGTGTTAGGCTATTTGCTGACCATGCAGACAAGAGAATCATTCCTATGCTTAAACTGACATGTCAAAACTATTAGCAGCATCCAGGCATATGTTGCTTCCCTTCTGCATCTTGGTTTTACAGTTCCCATTTTAGGTCACACTCTGCAAAACTTCTTGGCAAAGAGTAAGGCAAAAAATATTATTTCAACAAGAGAAAAAGTAGCTGCTCAGAAAATTGTTAAGTAATTACTTTAAAAAAAACCCCAAACCAACAAACTTTTATGATCGGTCAAAACCTTTTTCTATCTTGAATTTTCCTGGAGAAAAAGTGCCAACTGAATATGCTTTGTTTTTATACCTAAATGAATCCCTTTTAAATTCAAACAATCAAAAAAGACGCAAAGCCCATAGTTAATGGAAGTTCTTATCAATTTTTTAATACAAAAAACAATGCCCAGTGGTGTTTGTTATAGCTGCCTTGTTATGATACAATGTTACCATCCCTTATTAATTTCCTGCATCTTCTGATACTTCTTACATTCGCAAAAGCCCCAAAACTAGATTAATAATCATAACAGTGTGTCTGCTTCACTAAAAAAACCCAAACAAACTAAATCTTACTGCTCTACAGCCAGGCTGAAAATATGTTCAGGATGTGAGGTAAGTGAAAAAAAAGAAGCCCTGTATGGGCTATGGGCAGAGTCTCAGTATTGTTTAGCTCTAATGTATGATTTTTAAAAGCCTAAGTTTGACATTGAAAGTAACAAATGCAAAGCCTGAGAGAGACCCCAGCAGCCAGTCATTGCTGGGCTGCACTTGAACCCATGCACGCGTAGATGTAGGGCCAAGAGCCGTTTTGGCTTTTACCTTGCCACCTGACTACTTCATTTGAGGCAGCAGCCGGTCCCCAGCATGGTGCATCCTGAGAATTATGGCCAGTGGGCTATTTGGCAGTACTTGACAGTGCTAGTGCTATCTGACTCTTTACACACCAACTGTGGTCAGATAAAAGGTTGGTTACATTTTTATACTATCTTAGGCTCACTGCTCAACCAGTTGCTACTTTTGCACTGATTTGATTAAATGTGAATTGCTACAGTGAGAGAAAACTCAACGTTGCTGATGGATGGCAGAGAAACTCATTAATTGCTTACTGTAGCAAAGCTGCAGCTGATGGAGGTGTGAATATCTATCACACATTAAAATCAAATAATTTTGGTAGTCTTAGGAAGCAACATTTGTGAAAAGTAAAAAAGGACTTTTAAAGATATTGAATATATTAATGTGGTTTGTATTTACTTTTAAATAAGGCAAATTTGATCTTTATTACCACTGGATTAATAACAGGGGATTTAATAGAAATCTAGTTTACAGAGTTGATATATGCACATTGTACACATAATGAAACAATGAAAGTTTGTGAACCATGACTTACTATTTTGGCATTATTTCCTTGATTTTTTTAATAAACAAATCCATAACTTGGAAGGCAAAATTAAATATTTATTGATAGGTGTGTTCTTAGTTATTCATGGAAGGTAGGCCAGGCCTCCAAATGCTGTCCACTGTTCTAATATGTGGTTCTTATCAAGTGTTGACTGAACTGACAAGGCTAACTCTGTTAATCCAGTGAATGCTAAACTGATCTACAAAAAGTGAGATGTGTTTCTTTACAACATAGAAGGGGAAAAGGGTTTACATGTCCTGCATTTCGTGAGCTCTGGGAAAAGATCAAAGTTATGCATTCACACATATAGGCACAAATTCGTACACATATATAAACATGTGTAGACACTCCTTTACTCTTTCTCTAGACCTTTATTCCTCTGATCCCCCTCAGAAACCATTTCCTTATTTGTAGACATAAATGAGGTAAATATGTTAGAGACCAAGATATTTGGTCCCTCACATTTCTGTCTGCTGTCTGTGGTTTAGGCTGTGCCTACATTCGTGTTTTGGTTCACAACAGTTGTGGTTTTCAAGCAAATTCCCTGATCATGTCCAAAGTTGGTTCTGGCTGCAGAAGGGTTTGGTTGCCTTTGCCAATTGAGTTCTGGGCCTCATCACCAGCTGTTTCAATCTACTAATCTTCTCATATCATAGGAAATTACCTATTGCTGCACATGCAACCTTTGGGTTGTATCTTTTGCCTTCAATCTTTTATCTTTGGCCATGTTACGTTTGGTCACACTCAGCAAGTTTGCAGATGATACAAAGTTGGAAGGAGTGGCTGATACACCAGCTGGTTGTGCCACTATTCAAAGATATCTTAGCAGGCTGGAGACACAGGACAACTCATGGAAAGAACAGAAAGTCTCCTCAGCAAGTTTACTGATGATACAGAACTGGGAGGTTTGGCTGATACACCTGAAGGCTGTGCGGCCATTCAGCAGCATTTGGACAGACTGGAGAGATAGGCAAAGAGGAACCTAACGAGGTTCAACAAGAATAAGTGCAGAGGCCTGCAACTGGGAGAGAGTAATAAAATGCACCAGTGCAGGTTAGGAGATCTGCTAGAGAGCAGCTCCGTGGAGAAGGACCCTGGAGTCCTGGTGGACAACAAGTTATCCACGGGACAGCAATGTGCCCTTGTGGCTAAGAAAGCCAGTAGTATCCTGGGGTGCATTAAGAAGAGTGTGTTCAGCAGATCGAGGGAGGTCCTCCTCCCCCTCTACTCTGCCTTAGTGAGACCTCACCCGAAGCACTGCACTCAGTTCTGGGCTCCCCGGTTCAAGAGGGACAGAGATCTACTTGAGTCCAACAGAGGGCTATGAGGATGATTAGAGGACTGGAACACCTGCCTTATGAGGAAAAGTTGAGAGACCTGGGGCTTTTTAGTCTGGAGAAGGGAAGACTGAGAGGGGATCTAATTAATGTGTCTAAATATATGAGGGCTGGGTGCCAAGAAGAAAGGGGGAACCTTTTCACTTGTGCCCTGTGATAGGACAAGGGCAAATGGATGTAAGCTAGAGCACAGGAAGTTCCACCTCAACATGAGGAAGAACTTCTTTACTGTGAGGGTTACAGAGCACTAGAATGGGCTCTTCAGAGAGGTTGTGGAGTCTCCTTCTCTGGAGACTTTCAAGACCTGTCTGGATGTGTTTCTGTGTAACCTGCGCTCGATTCTATGGTCCTGCTCTGGCACGGGGGTTGGACTTGATGATCTCCAGAGGTCCCTTCCAACCCCTAACATTCTATGATTCTATGATTCTACAGTTCATGGAGTTCAACAAGAAGAAATGAAAAACCTTGCACCTGGGGAGGAACAACTCCTTGCATAAGTGAATGCTGGGGGCTGAACAGATAGAAAGCAGCTTTCTAGAGAAGGATCGTGATAGACAATGAGATGGCCATAAGTCAGCAATAGGCCTTTGTGGCAAAGAAGGCCAATATCATCCTAACACAGCCCAGCACTAGGACCGATGCCAGCAGGTCAAGTGAGGTGATCCATCCCCTCTACTCAGCACTGGCAAGACCCAGCTGAAGTGTGGGCCCAGTGCTAGATTACCAGTACAAGAAAGATGTGGACATACTAGACGAAGTCCAGCAAAGAACCACTAAGATGACTGAGGACCTGGAGCATCAGATGTGCCAGGAGAGGCTGAGAGAGCTGAGATTTTTTGTCCTGGAGAAGGGAAAGCTCAGGGGAAGTCTTATCAATGTGTAAATTCCTGATGATGTAAGTAAAGAAGATGAAGTCACGTGATTCTCAGTGGTGCACAGTGACAGGATGAGAAGCAATAAGCACAAGTTGAAATTCCACTTGAACATACGAAGGAGTTGTTTGGGTTTTTTGTACTGTGATAGGGATCAAACACTGGACCAGGCTGCCCAGAGAGGACTGTGGACTTTCCATTTTGGAGATACTCAAAACCTGACTCAGCAACCTGCTGTATGTCACCCTGCTCTGAGCAAGCAAGTTGGACTAGGAGATCTCCAGAGGTGCCATCCAACTTCAGCTATTCTGTGAATCTGCAGCCTTGGTGTGGAAAAGGTACTTCAAGGTTCCTCTCCTGGCTCTGAAGTTGAGAAGACATCCTCTTATGCTCAAGGAGGCTAACACTTTAATGACCTGAGTAGACATATGAAATCTATCTTCAATTTTAGATGCCACTGTAGCACTGTCATCTCTGCCTGTACCTCGATCACAATAAATTGAAATTGTTAATCAACTTTTAATTCCCAAATGTCCTGCAAACAAACATTTTCTGACTCAGAGCATCACTTTTTACTTGGAAGCTGTGAAACCTTTTAGCGCTGGGTTACATCTCTATGTTTACTTTCTCCCTGTGATCTGTTGAGACTTATAAATGCTTTCCTGCTCATTTATCTCTGAGAAGGTGAAGGGGAGCACTGGGAGGACTGCCTTGGTTTGAGCTACCAAGGTGGAGGGAGACCCAAGAGATGTTGTTCCTGCAGAGACAGATTAGGTTAATGCATTTGCTAATGACATTCAGCTCTCAGGTGGAAGCTGTTCCTGAGGACACATTTGAAAAGCAGAACACCATTCCCGGAAGTGCAGCTGATGGAAAGCTTCAGTAAATGCAACAGCAAGCTGCATGTTGCCTTCTGTTGTGCTGATTCAGCCATCATCATTTTATGCTGCCATCAGTTGCCTGATCACACAGGCAAACACTGAACTCAGCAACATCCCCTCAGAAGTCTTCTTTCAGACAGTCCTGACATAGGTTCCTGTGGGCCCAGCTCCTCCGCTGCCCACTGTGGTGCTACCATTGCCTGCTGGACACAACAGACAGAGGTGGCTCCCTCAGTGGCCCCTCACATGGAAGGAGACCACCAAGATTGCTCAACAAGATGCAACCAGCCCCAACAGAAGCCACACTGTGGTGGGTTACCACGGGCTGAACACTAGGTGCCCACCAAGATGCTCTATCACCCCCCCTTTTTTCCCTCTCCCTCCTCAGCAGAGCAAAAAAAGGGGAGGAAAATAAAATGGGAAACGAAAGCAGTTTAATAATAACAGCAGCAAAGCCAAGCAAATCCACGTGTGGAAGCAAAGGAAAACAAAGATTTATTCTCTACTTCCCATCAGTAGGCGGTGTTTGGCCACTCCCTGCGAAGCAGGGCTCCAAGACACGTAGCAGTTGCTCTGGAGGACAACGGAACGGTACCCCCCTCCTCCTCCTTTTCCCTAGCTTTATAGCTGAGCTGACATCATACAGCATGGCATATCCCTTTGGTCAGTTCAGGTCAGCTGTTCTGGTTGTGTCCCCTCCCAAGATCTTGCCCACTCCATCCCACTGGGGGGTGGAAAGTTGGGAAGAGCCTTGGTGCTGTGTGAGCCCTGCTCAGCAGTAGTCACAACAGAGGTCTGTTATCAACTCCCTTCTAGCTCCCAGCACAAAACCCTGCACCATGAGGGCTGCTGTGGGGAAAACCAGCTCAGCCAGACCCACTACACACACCCAACACAAAGCTCCTCCAACTGATCAGCTCCTGGTTGATACAATCCTGGCCTCACCCATCACCCCAGCCACAACCACCTGAGTGAGGGCAGACCCCCAGAGACACAGGTGGGCCATGTTCTGCCTCTGGAATATGAAGCCAGTGGGGAGAACAAAACATTCTGCTAGGTTGACTCATCCACAGGTCAGCTCCAACTTGGGGCCCAGAACTCAGCCCCAGCACTTCACCTTCACAGATGCAAACTATTCACTCTTTTAGGGACCAGCTCTGCACTGAGGCTCTGTCACACGTACAACAGTGTCAGCCCATAATGGAGGACCATTTCAATAACACTGATGCAACATGAGCCTAGCCACAGCTACAAGTCACTGCAGTGGGGTTGGAGTGCAAATTTGCAGTGTCAGCGACTCTGCTAATTTAATTTCAACCTGTGTTTAAGCGAAAGGAATGTCTTCCTATGTGAGAAGTGGGAGACTCTCTCCATAAAGTAGAAGCACGCTCAAAGACATTGCTGAGATAGTGCCAATTCCCATCTAGTATCCACTCATTACAACATGTTTTCATGCTTGTTTCCCACATTGCTGCTTGCACTGCGGGGGCACACAGCCCAGAGTGTCCTGCTCGTTTCTGTCATCTAGTCCACTTGTACATACGCATGTGGGAATGTTGTACCAGTTTAACCAAAGAAGCACTTTCTAATATTTCAGTTACATACATCTTCACATGAAAATACCGGGAGCTGTCTTAAACCAGGTCTTTACCACTAGCATGTCTCAGTAACATACAGAGTCCCAGGAAAATTTATAAAAAGGAATCGAGGGCAAGCATAGAATCATAGAACCATTTAGGTCAGAAAAGACCACTAAGATCATCCAGTCCCACCATAACCCTACTTTACCAAGTCTACTGCTAAACCATATCCTTAAGCACCTCATCTATATGGCTTTTATCACCACCCAGGGGTGGTTATTCAGCCACTTCCCTGGGCAGCCTGTTCCAGTGCTTGACAACACTTTCAGTGAAAAAACTTTTCCTAATGTCCAACCTAAACCACCCCTGACACAACTTGGAGGCTGTTTCCTCTTGTCCTATCTCTGTTACTTAGGAGACAAGATCAACCCCCGCTTCCCTACGAAATCCTTTCAGGTAGTTGTAGACA
>VZZY01000412.1:0-20352 GCA_013400335.1 Eurystomus gularis
CTTAGAAATACACAAGTCTATGGAGCTGGATGATTACACCCAAGCATACTGAAGGAGTCGGCAGATGTTCTCACCAAGCCATTTTCCATCATTTATCAGCATTCCTGGCTAACTGAGAAGGTCGCAGAGGACTGGAGATAAGCAAATGTGACACCCATCTACAAGAAGGGCCGAAAGGAGGATCTGGGGAACTACAGACCAGTCAGTCTGACCTTGGTGCCAGGAAAGGTCATGGAGCAAATCATACTGAGTGCCATTAGGCACCATATACAGGACAACCAGGTGATCAGGCCCAGTCAGCTTGGGTTCATGAAAGGCAGGTCCTGCTTGATTATCATTATCTCCTATGACAAGATGACCTGCCTAGTGGATGATGGAAAGGCTGTGGATGTTATCTACTTAGACTTCAGTAAACTCTTCAGCACTGTTTCCCACAGTGTTCTCATGAAAAAACTGGTTTAGATGGGTGTGATCTCTGCTTGGTAAAACACTGGCTGGATGGCCAGGCCCAGAAAGTGGTGGCAAATGGAGTCAAATACAGCTGGCAGCTGGTCACAAGTGGTGTTTCCCAGTGTTCAATATTGGAGACACTTCTGTTTAATATCTTCATTGATGATTTTGATGAGATAGAGTGCACCCTCAGTAAGTTTGCAGATGACACCAAGCTGGTTGGGGGTGTTGATCTGCCTGAGGGAAGGGAGGATCTACAGAGGGACCTGGACGGGGTGAATAGATGGGCTGAGGACAACAGTTTGAGCTTCAACAAGACCAAGTCCTGCACTTAGGCCACTGCAATTCCATGCAATGCTACAAACTTGGAGAAGAGTGGCTGGAAAGCTGCTCGGCAGAAAGGGACCTGGTGATACTGATTGACAACCGGCTGAATATGAACCACCAGTGTGCGCAGGTGGCCAAGAAGACCAACAACATCCTGGTCTGTATCAGAAATAGTGTGGCCAGCAGGACTAAGAAAGTGTTCATCCCCTTGTACTTGGTGCTGGTGAGGCCACACCTTGAATACTGTGTTCAGGTTTGGGTGTCTCACTATAAGAAAGACATAAAGGTGCTGAAGCGGGTCCAGAGAAGGGCAACGAAGCTGGTGAAGGGTGTAGAGAATAAGTCTTATGAGGAGCCGCTGGGTGAACTGGGGCTATTTAGTCTGAAGAGAAGGAGGCTGAGCGGAGATCTTATCGTTCTCTAGAACTATGTGAAAGGAGTGCGTAGGGAGGTGGGTGTTGGTGTCTTCTCACAAGTCACCACTGATAGAACAAGAGGAAATGACTTCCAATTGTGCTAGGGGAGGTTTAAGTTGGACATTAGGAAAAATTTTTTCACCGAAAGAGTTGTCCAGGCACTGGAACAGGCTGCCCAGGGAAGTGGTTGAATCACCATCCCTGGATATGTTTAAAAGCCATGTAGATGGTGGTGCTTAAGTACATGGTTTAGCAGTGGGCTTGGTAGAGTATTGTTGGACTTGATGATCTTTTCCAATCTAACTCAAGGTCTTTCCCAACCTAAATGATTCTAGGATTCTACAATTCTATGATTTTTGGGTCATGCAGGCTGTACTCGCCACAGAAGAGTATAATAGTTTCACAGATTCAGGCTTTTCTTCCTTTCTACAGGGCTGAGAGTTCAAACTCAGAGGCCTGAGGGACTTCAAGTGGAATATAATGGATATAGCATCATGTTACCATTGAGGTCCAAATACAGATGAATTTTACAACTTTTTTATAGCTTATAATCAATTTCCACAAAGAATGCTAAAGGGGTGGTTAGACAAAAAACTTTCAAATATCAGCTCTTCAATATGATGACACTGAGAAGGAGCTACTCCTGTGGCTGCATTTGGGTGTGAGCTTTAGGAAACTGGAAAATAACATCTTGCAGGCCTTCCATAGGAGTCCCCTCCCATCTGTTCAAAAAAGTGCTAAAGATGCAACAGACACTGTAAATGTTTTCTTCACTTTTATGCTTGTTTTACTTGTACAGCACCTGTGTTAGGAACAATACAAATTCTGAAGCAAAGATAATTTTCTTCCTGATTAACTTCAGTACCAATAGAAATATATCAGGGACAAGAAAGGCAATAAGTTAAACTTATAGACTTAAAATGAATTCTACAAAAGGAAAATACAGGCACAATTTTTACTTCCATAAAGAAGAAAGATTTCATAAGACTGAGTATTAAGAGAAAAAAAAAACTGAACCATTTTAATAAAATTATCTATATTTCTTTCAGCATCTTTGCTGTTAGTATGGTACTGGAAAAATTCCAAATATTATTTACTTTGGCATATTGAATTTTTAAGGACTGTTAAAGTACCTTGTATTTGAAGAAGAGTATATTTCATTAGCAATATAAACTAGAGGAAAGAGAGATCAGAACAAAAAGAGAAAAGAATAAACCTTCTCCTGGTTGATTTATTCTTAAAAGTTGCCTTTGTTGTAAAAAGTAACCTTTGTTAGGAAATACAGTCAGATTTTTAGCAAGAATGGTGTTTAATTAAATGCTACAGTCAATATAGGAAAGACCACTTCACAAGAATACAGATTACATTTTTAACTCTCTCCAAAATGTTCCCCAGCTCCGTGCAATTAATTGTGTGGATAAGTTCTCAGACCCAAATGACACAGTATTTGAAGGCTTTGCTGACAGGATATATTTTGAAAATAGAGTTCAGCAGTTCCCTGAACAGCCCACACATGATCCATTTAATTTTTTTTTTTTTTAATTTAAATAATTTTCTTTTCTTAATTCTCTGAATGATTGCTATTTGGCTGCTGTTCTTATGAGAAACACTGAAAAAAGATGATAATATTTTATGCATCCTTAGAAACAACAGATATTTAAACTATGTTAGAAATTTATTAACTCTATAAATTGAAATTAAAAATGAATTAAAAGTGATGGCTGATTTCTTGAAGGAGTCAAAGTTATTTCAATATTTTGTATATTATTAGGAAAATTCCTGCTTTGAAAAAATCTATTTAGATGTCTACAACAGAAGAATTAATATTTGAGTTTTTAAATTGCTCTTAATTTAATAAGATGTTATTTATTTCTTCATAATTTCAATATTACTTAAATAATCATACTATTTTGCATCCAAAGAGTGACTTTTTTATAATTCAGAGAGCACTACAAAGTGTAATTTAAATTCATGTAGGCTTGAGTTAGTGTTAGTAGAAACTTAGTATACGAGCTACAAATTATATGCCTTTTTTATATTGTATTGAGACTTGTATTGAGCAAGTTTTTTGCATTTATTTTGCACACTGCTCCACATCAGCATAATTCAGGACTTTGTAAGTTGACTCAGATTGGTGATTTATGAAGTTTGACGGTGGCTACAATAGGTATTTCTGAAGAAGATGGAATGAAATCTTCAGAAAATATCTCGCTTTCTCATGGGAGAACTTTGCCCCTCTCATCCATCACTGAGTTTTGATATGAAACATAGATCTGATGAAATTAAATATTCTCTATAGTCAGCTTCCCTTATTTGAAAATTTATTCTTTGAAGAGGCAATTCAAAGACTTGCTCAACAAACTGGAGTCATATTCAAATATTTCTAATTTCTTTGCATATCTTATGGGAAGGGTGAGGAAAGAGAAAGTAAGGTTGTTTGGAAAATATAGAAACTATAGGATAAAAAGTGAAAAGGATTGAAACAGACACAGGAATTCTGGGTCTCATTAATCACAAAAAATGCTTAAAGACCTATTTTTCTCTGCTGACTTTATAAGCTCTGAGATGCGTTGCAGGTTTTGTTGAGTAGATATGACTGTTCAGGTATGACTCCATGTAGAACAGCCCACTGCTCTGTTCTTTCATTTTTTGCAGGACAATGTTCAGTCTTTTTAATTTATCCATGGCTGACAACAAATGTTGTGAAGGGAATTGTGTGGTTTTTTTCCATTTTCTTTGTTTACTTAAGTAGTATCAAAACCAGAGACAATGCAAATGTGCTTTTATTGCATATCATGCTACTTACTGTAGTGACTCCCTGTCACCACAGGGAATCTCTGTGGTATAAGCAAGTTACCTGAAAATCTAAAAATAATAGTTAACAATCATTTGTAGTTTAAATAAAAAGAAATCATACATTTTTGTATTAATGTGATAATTCTTTATATTTTCAGAGTCGTTAGGTTAAGAGAGCAAAGACCTAAGGAAACTTGATCATCTGTAAAGGGTAACATCCTAAAATTATTATCCTATAAGACAGATATTTAGTATATTTACACTATTAAATGTCAGGAAGAAAAAAAAAATCCATATTTCTCTGTATTTTTAAAAATCCTATCCATTTTTCTATTGGTATTACTGTAAATTAACTAGAGACACATGCTTATTTCAGTCAGCTGACAGGGTTGAAAAAGCTGAAAGGATAAAGTTGTTTGAGAATATCATAGTGGATATGATTTTGAAGATTACAATCCTTTTCAATGAAAAGACTTCTTTGTCTGAATGACTAATTCAGGAGTGACTTGTATTCTTTTTCAGTATACTGAAGTACTGCCATTTCAGTGTATTATTCAGCAAGAACTTATCTACACTACTATCCATTCATGTTTAGGAATTGTCACTTGGATTAATTGAGATATATATATATAATATGCCATAAATAATGGGTTCAGACATCTTTTAATCCCTGCGGGAAGACCAAAATAACAAAAAAAAAAAAGGAAGACAAAAAAGGGAAAGGAAAAGAAAAAAAAAGAAAACAGAAAAGGATAAAGGAAAAGAGAAAAGGAGAAGCAAAAGGAAGAGGAAAAGAAAAAGAAAGAGAAAAGGGAAAATAAAAAGAAGGGAAAAAAGAGACAGCTTTGTATTGGGTTGAATCTTTAATTCTGTTACTCTGGTGTTTGATCCTGAAAAATGCTGAATATTGAAGTCAGCAGAGGCAGAACATGTGTTTAGCAGGACTAGACTTGACTGTTACAGATATAAACTGAAAAGAAGTGGGTTGACTCAGCAAAGAAATAAAAATTCTGTTTTTCAAATAATCTTCGTATCAAGTGGGAATGATAATGTCAACATCTTTTGGTACACGATTAATCTTTCTTCCCACTTCCTATCAGCAGAATCATCCAGTCATGCTAGAGAGTCATATAAATCTGTGATGTTAGAATTGCTTGTGTGATGGCAAGGAAAGTCAGCGGTGAGGTAAAAATGTTAGCTCATTAGGGTAATAAGGAAGGAACAGTTTGGAGAGCGTATAATGGTATATTTTGGCTATCAACATGCATTAATTCTACATGTTATACTAGTCAAAAATCTGTTTGTGTAATGTTATTGAAAAATAATGTATTGAAAATGCCTTGGCTCTTGGGCTTTCTCCACTGGCACTAATGAGGTAAACACTGTGTGAAATGTGGCATGTGGATGAGCTCTGTTCTGAGCTTTTATTGTAAATCAGTTGCAAAATATTCTGGATCTCTGCCACAGGAAAAAAAAGTCATTTCACTTAAGCCTATAAACCCACTCTGAGTGAATGAGGTGTTTAAATTGTAAAAATCACAATCAGGGAACTATCAATCAGCATGCTTTCAGCAAAAGAGATAGCACCAAATACGGTTAACTTGACGATTTTTTTTTTTTTCTTTACATAAAATCACTTCTGACCAGAATTTCAAGAAGTATGATGTTATCTGTTTGTTTGTCTGAAGCAATGTATTCTGCTTTAGCAGAATGGTGATTTCACAGGGAGTTCTAGATAGTATCGTTAAGGACTTGCACAAAATTATAGAATCACTCTGCTGGCATTTACAAGGCATGGGGCACAATGACTTATGACAGTAGGACAAACGAAGAAAAGAGAGTAAGTTTCTTAAACAGTCAAAGAAAGTTCCCCAGAAGAGTAATTTATAATGAATCAGAGGAGCTCTACAAATCAGAAGGATCCTCAGAAATTCATAGTAATTTGGCATCTATCTAGAAGTACAAGGTGGCCTACTGCCACTCCCTGAAGGACAAGCTTCTGACTCAGAGTTGAATAGTAGGCATCATTATTCACTCAGGACACAGGCTCCTGCAGCCCAGAATATTTTATCAAATATCTAGTCATTAAGCAATAATCTGGGAAGGGAAAGACCTGGTTCCTCAGCTCATCTTTACTTGAGTCACACACCCGGCTGTCCTTCCAGGAGCAGTTGTGTATTCTGGTCTAGCAAGCTATCGAACAAGCTGAAAAGGGGCAGCTTCTCACCTTCCTACTGATTCTTGGCAGGAAACTGGAATTCATTGCTGCATCTGATGAAGGTGCTTACGTGACACCAAGCACGTCAGAAATAGTCACAAAGCATACCCCTCTCCCTCTGTATGATGCAAATATGAAAGCTGTGCTGTGAACAGCAAAAGAGCTAAGTATTTCAAAAATGACATCCACGGTGTCTCACATTAAGACCCTGATTCTACTTGAAAGATGACCTCAATACATCTCTGCTTTCATTGAGGACAGGATAGTTTTATATAGTTTGCTCACAAGCTGGTGGGAAGTTTGAGAAATATTGGGTTCTATAACAATGTACATCATGAAAAAACCCCAACCATGAAAAGAGAGTAACTCTCTTCATAACAAATTAAATGAAAAAAATAATTAAGCTACCTGTCATTATGGTAGGGCTATACCTTGGACCTAAAGAAGCAAAATTATAAAATACTTGTTCATAGAATTATTGGCAGTCATTCTATCCAATGGATGAAACAGTAAAAAGTCTGTCACTGTTGAATTAAGTATTAGACTGTACTGGATATTTACAGTCATCTGCATTGATGTTAATTGTTGGCATTTGAATTCTAGACTGCAAAGTTTTATAACCCTTTTATATTTCTGATAAGTACCCATAATATTTTGAGCTCATATACAACTACTGTCCTGCTTTCTGCATATATGCACAATGCTAAGTTAGGCATTTTTTAAATTCTCCTCTGTCCGACATTATAGTTATCCTTAACAGCTAAGCACTATCAGTGATGAAATATGAAATTGTTTGGGGATTTTTGTTCTATTGTCTTTATAGCTATCACTCTTTGGTGTTTTCCTGACCAGTCCATCAATCAAAACTGCTTGAATATAGTAGGTACACAAAATAGAAAAGCAACTGTACCAGTGTCCTTTTCACACTATTACCAGGAGTGTCTTGTTCCTGGTCTGCAAAATTCTGGTATTCAGGAAACGGTGTTTTATATCTATTTCACACTCTGTGAAAAAATGATTTTTGGAAATTATTTGCTGAACATCTACAAAGTGATATATATATCATTTTTACTGATGATCGATAAGAAAGTTGCCATCTATGAAGTAACAGCATAACTTTTTCAGTATAGAGGACAATATTTTAGCTTAACATAGAATCATATCCATCCATGATGATGTCAAAACAATAGATGATCTTCACTGCAGTGCTCTCTGCTGATAGTGGTCTACAAATATCAGAATATCCAAGGAGCTATGTAGTTTCTTGATCACTACAGTACCCAAATCGGGAATAGTCTTGCACATTAAGCTGTAAAAAAACTTTGAAGAATGGACAAGTTTATTTATATTGTTGTCTCTAGTTTTCTTCCATGTTTCTTACTTTGTAATCTTTTTGTAGAATATACTTTGGAGAAAATAAAGTACTTTACAGTCTCCTCTTCAACACAAAGGGCTCAACATGTACAGTTGCAAACAATGTTTGTTAAGTCTATACAAATACTGTATTGAACCCAAACAGGAAAATGGCACCAGGCAACTTTGGGATGTGAGGTTATTTTCATAGAATCATAAAACCATTGAGTTGGATGGGACCTCTGGAGAATTTCTAGCCCTATATACTGGCTCAAACCATGGTCAACTACAAAAGTTTGCCCAGGACCATGTACGCTTGGCTTTTGACCTTGTTCATTTGGCTTTTGAATATCTTCAGGTGTGGAGACTCCATGTTTGCTCTAGGCTAACTGGAATAGATTTGGGTTGGAAGAGATCTTAAAGATCACCTAGTTCCAATGCCCCTGAAATGGGCAGGACATTTGCAACTCGATCAGGTTGCTCAGAGCCCTGTCCAGTCTGACCTTGAACACTTCAAAGGAGGGGACATCCACAACTTCTCTAGGCAACTTGTTTCAGTGTGTAACAACCCTGACAGTAAAAAAGACTTTTTTTTATGTTTGAATTTCTTGTATTTAAGTTTGTGCCTATTGCCTTTTGTCCTGTCATTGGACCACCACCAGCATCTGGCTCTGTCTTCTTTACTCCCCCCATCAGGAATTTATACAAGTTGACAAAGTCTTCCCAGAGTCTTCTCCAGGTTAGACAGCCCCATCTCTCACCCTGTCACTATATGAGATATACTTCAATCCCTTAATCATCTTTGTGGCTCTTTTCTGGACTTGATCTAATGTATCTATGCCTTTCATATACTGGGGAGCCCAGTAGTGGACACAGTGCTTCAGATTTGGGCTCACCAGGGCTGAGTAGAGGGGAAGGATCAACTTGCTGATGATTCTCTACCTAATGCAGTCCAGGAGGCTGTTGACTTCCTTGGCTGCAAGAGTGCATTTCTTTCTCACATTAAACTTGGAGTCCACTAGGACTCCGTCTTTTTCTACAAAGCTGCTTGCTAGCCAGATGGCCTCCAGCTTGTCTGGGCATATGGAATTATTACTAGCCTAGAGCAAGGCTTCAAATTTGCCTTTGTTAAAGTTTATGAGGTTCCTGGTGGCCATCTCTCTAGCCTATTGTGGTCTTTCCAAATGGCAGCACAAGCACATGGTGTATCAACCACCCTTAGCAGCTTTGTATCATCTGCTAACTGTCTGAGGATGCACTTTGTCCAATCTAGACAATTAATAACATCTTTTTGATACCTTCAGTTCTTTCATCTCTCAGACAGGAAGATTAGAACTGCAAAGTCATTCAAAAATAATTGCTGAAGCAGCTCTTTTTCAGCTCAATGGCTGGAAAGAAAAGGAAGAGTTCCTCCAGCCTCATTTTTGCTAGAAAAACCTGCAATGTGTTATCAGTGTAGAAGGCTTTTACATAGTCTACAAATGCTCTGTGTAGCAGACACTACTGTCCTCCTTTCTAAACACTTCAGGGCAAAATGAAAATTCTGTCATCCACATAAAAGAGATTTTCTGTGTATCAGCACAATGTCCTTCAGCACAGGTGTTTTCATAATGATGATATATTATGAAAATTCATGGTGTTCAATGGCTTTAACACTCATATGTCCACCTCATCAGTCACATGTCAGTGTAACTCAGCTCTATGCTTTCAATAATCTTGGAATTATGTTGATGACGCAAAACAGTATTCTGAATTTTTACTTAATTTTCATCATTAAAATTAACTTCATTATTAGATGGAAAATATCTTTATTTGTGTCAGTGTTTAGGGTCAGGGCTGTCCACTAGGCCTATAACAGATGCTCTCTGTTAACCCCTCTCCCTTTCCCAAAGGGTAAGATAAAGGGAAAAAGGGAGAGAGACTTATGGATTAGACAAGAAAACTAAAAGAGTTTTAATGAAAATAATAAAATGGAATATATAAAAATATATACAAACCCAATATCAAATCCAACTCTCCTGGTGGCATTTACATCACAGTCACCACTGATGCCATGGAGCAGGTACCGGAGAAGTTCCAGACCGGACTCAGCAGCAGACAGGAACCAGATTCAGGAGCTGGATACTGGAACTAGACTCACGAACACATAGGTTGGGATTGAAGGCAGAATGGACAGAGTCTTCCTCAGACACTGATAATTGAAGAAGAGAGCTTGACCCTTGTGATCAGTCAGCTTTATGCTGAATATGACATAAATGGGATGGAATACCTTGTTTGTCAGTTTAGGGTCACTTGTCCTGTCTGCTTCTCTCCACAGGTGCAGCCTTTTATTTTCTGCAGCCCCCAGTGTAGTCCATAAGAGTTAGAACTGATTTTGGTCTGCATACCAATTCTTGGTAGTAACTCTAAAAGCCAAGCTTTATCACTGCTAGAAGAAGATACTGTCTGTGAAAATATACCGTTGGATTCAGAAAGTGCAGTTACTTGGAAGAAACTGAGCTGAAAAGTAAAATCACTGAACAGAATTAGTTCTGTTCTATCTCAAATCAGGACAATTTGTTAGGTGTCTAGAAAACAGGAATTATTTTTATCATTCCACAATATGTTATTGAAATTCCTTCACTAAGCTTTATGAAAGTATAGCAGACTCCTCTCTAAATTATCAACATCTACAGTCATGCAGAGCACTTGCCATGTGGGACAGTATCGAATGTTTTGCACAAGTCCAGTTAGATGACATTGGTTGCTCTTCCCTTATCCACTGATGCTGTGACTCCATCATAAAAGACCACCAAATTTGTCAGGCACGATTTGCCCTTGGGGAAGCTGTGTTGGTTGCCACCAGTAACCTCCTCATTTTCTATATGTCTTAGCTCCATGATCTTGCTAGGCACAGAGGTGAGACTGGCTGGCCTGTGGTTGCCCAGGTCTTCCTTTTTTTCCCCTTTTGAAGATGGGGATTATGTTTCCCCTTTTCCAGTCAGTGGGACCTTCACCAGACTGCCATGACTTTTCAAATATGGTGGAGACAGGCTAGCAACTTTGTCCTCCAGTTCGCACAAGACCCATGGATGGATCTCATCAAATCCCACGGACTTGTACAACTTCAGGTGCTTTAGATGATCTTGAACGTGTTCTTCACTTACAGAGAAGAACTTCACTTCCTTCTCCCAGCCCCTGTCTTTGCCTTTTGCAACTTGGGTGGTGTGGCTAGAGCCTTTGCTGGTGAACACTGGGGCAAAGTCGTCATTGAGTACCTCAGCCTTCTCCAGATGCCTT
This sequence comes from Eurystomus gularis, assembly GCA_013400335.1. Lineage (NCBI taxonomy): Eukaryota > Metazoa > Chordata > Aves > Coraciiformes > Coraciidae > Eurystomus > Eurystomus gularis. Next base: position 10,840 of record VZZY01000412.1, read on the forward strand.
GTGACCAGGTCTCCTGCTTCCTTCTGGAGAGGGCCCACATCTTCCCTAGTTTTCCTTCTATCACTGACATACTTGTAGAAGCTTTTCCTGTTACTCTTGATGTCCCTGGCCAGATTTAATTCTATCTGGGGTTTAGCTTTCCTAACCTGATCCCTGGCTGCTTGGACTTCATATATATATTTATATATATATCTAAAATAACTTCTTTGTAATCCTCCCAGGCCACCTGTCCCTGCTTCCACTCTCTGTAGACTTTCTTTTTGCATATAAGTGTCTCCAGCAGTTCCTTGTTCATCTGTGCAGGCTTCCTGGATTTCTTCCCTGTCTTCTCTTTGTTGGGATGCATTGCTCCTGAACTCCCATCTAGCCCTATTTTTTTAATTTCTAGTTGTTTGTACTTCCCATAATCTGAGGATTTCCATATTGGCAAATAGCCACCTGATATTTTCATTCTGTTTGAAACTGAATAACTAGTTCTTTATTATGACACTATTTATGTTTTTTTTTTATTTTATAATACTCCTGTTTTGCATCCACACATTGTTATGTCTTTGTTCTCATATACACAAAGAGGAAGCAGTTATGCTTATTCAGAATAATATTTTAGGACAAAGGAATAAGAAAACAAGGGGAACAAAATAATTATGCAGAAGAGAACACAGATAGTCTGTGAAACTTAGACACAGTCTTTGTTAAGCTCTGAGACCTTCAGCTTAATTCTTTTCATTTTTTTCAGAGTAGAGAGCAGATTATGAAACACAATCATTCTGAGAGGTCATGTTTTGCTTCTAAGTTGCGTTACTCCAAAGCCAACAGAGAAATAGGTCCCAAATGTCTGGAGAACTCTGTAAACATTGCAAATACCTAGAAATATGGAAAGGAAGTACACAATATGAAATATCCAGTGATTTCATCGTATGATAAATGACAGGCAGAAACTTTTCATTCAATTTTGTTAAAATGGAGGTTTCATAACAGTTGTAGGAAAGAAGGGTAATTTCAGGTAATGTTTTAGAGAAAAGCATCTTAATAAAAAGATACTAAAATAATCTGTGACGTGCTGTTTTTATGTAAATCACATATTAAGAATTATATTAGATAATAAGAATTACATTCAACAAGTGGTAGTGCCTGTAGGACAATACTGTTATTAAAGGAATATGATAGATAGTTTCTTTCCTTGCCTTGAGTTTGATTGTTTTGTGACTTCTATAGTAAATCTCTTTTATATAAGGTTTGGCATGAGTCATGACACAGAAAAGGGAATAGACTCAGGATGTTTGTGCTGATATAGCTAATCAGCTATTTTCTCAAAGATTCTTTAACTGAAGAGGCCTTGTAGTCTTCAGCTTCTACTCAGAATATGAAAACTATATTGAAGAATTACAGTAAAAGATTAAGAACCGTACATGCTGCAACTTTGGTCAAAGCAAGTTCTTTTAAAAAAGAAGATTCCTAGTGCTTTGGTTATTCCCACAAGCAGAATATGACAGGTGCAGGTATCTAACTTTTCTGAAAAACTTATTGATGTGCTAACTTAGGAAGTTAGATGGAAGATCTGTTTCAGGACTTCCATTGATGATATGTACTTTTCTGATACAGAAAGGATCTCATTGTACAGAGCTACAAGTAGTAAGGAATTATGAACGTCAGTTTCCCAAGAAAAATTTGTCAGCTTATATATATGTGTATAGGAACAGAACCTGTCCATTTTGTTACTCTTTATGCAAAAGAGAATTCAAAAGTTTTCAATATGTAAATTTAAGATATGACACAGACAATCATTTTGGTTATAATGGTAATGGCTTAAAATGAAGACTTCTTTCTCAGCAGCTGAGCCACAGTAACCAGTTATGTGAATGGTCTCCATCTGTTTCAATGCAAAATGTACATTTGGACTTTCTCCAGGTCAGTACTAACAATCGGACTCCCTTCTACTTAAACTGCCCCATTTAAACCCGGAACAGACATCTGTGTATGCATGTTTATTAGAAATCAAGTCAAAAAGAGTGAGTGAGTAAAACTATACATTTTCCTTGGAATGATATGATTATATTTAATAGATTTAATATGCCTTATAATATAACAACCTTTTTACACCACATACCAGAGCCTCCAAAGTATATGAATTCCGTTAGAAGAGCAGCCTAGGAAGTCTCAGTCAGTATATATGTAACATAAGTCAGATGTATTACATTTTTTCATTATTTCAATCCACGTCTCCAAACGAAACAGAAAAAAATGAATTAAGGATTAAAGACATATGAGACCTAGCATTTTACAGCTAAAAACCTTTATCTGAAGAGAAAACAAAGGCAATAAAATATTTCCAGATACTTCATTTTCTTCCTCTGATTACCTAAGCCCTTTGATTCATGTTATGCTTTCTGTAAATGTGGGTAAAAGGGGAAGGGAAATGAAAAACCAAAAAGAAATAACAAATAGAAATCACAAAGCTTGATATAAAAAATGGAAGCTACAATAAAGTAACCAACTGGGACGATATCAAATGAAAGATTAGTCTTATTTGTTACGAATAAATTCTTGTAAAAAATGGAACCAGGCACCTTTGTATTCAAGAGCAGTAGGGACACCTATTGTACTAAAAGATACCCTGCTTCTCCTGTCAGCAGGTGTCTGCTTTGAGGTCTGTAGGCAGCCTGGTGTACACAACACGAGCATGTTCCATACACTGCTTTCCCTTGGCAGTCTCTAACAACTGTACTGTCCTGTGGAGAAAGGAATTTAAACATGTACATGAAACTTGTTCCAATAGATTTTCACTGGCAAAATTCCAGCAGCTTTTACCGTTTTCTGAAGCCTTGCCATGTCACTGAGAATTTCAAAGCACAAAGGATGATTAATTTTAAAAAGTGTATTACAACCAATATAGAGGCTAAGAGAGGCCTAATCTCTTAGCAAAGGTGATCCAAGATACAGCTGTCCATTTTGTGGCTATGTTCCTTGGTGCACTCAACTGATATTGCCTTTGCCTATTTGGTTAGATCTATCACTATTGTATATTCGTGCTGAAATGCCCATGACATATATTAAGGAACAGAAGAGCCTCTAGAGTTGTTATTTTGTTTTCCTACTTAATCTTATGCTTCATAATATAATACAATGTAAACCATAAAAATTTTACATAATACTTATATACACATATGTATAAACAATATGCATAAAGATAAACTTTAACATAAAAACTTTAAGAAGATCTACTTGTTCTAGAACAATTGTTTTTGTCAGTTGAATATGACTGAAAGACTTAAATTCTTCAGAGTACAAATCTTTGCTATACAATACTTAGCAGATGGTTTTGTGACCAAGTCAATGAAAAGAAAATTAAGTTTTGTAAGTATTTCCAGTACACTGGCTACTTCAGAACAGTTGTCTCTCTATATGATCATCTTCTTCAGTAATGAGAGATGGCATATCACATTTAGAGTGAGGAGTTCACTGTCTCAAATATTGTCTTATTTGCCATGACATAAGAACACACACAGAGTCAGCGCTACTTGTAAATCCATCCACAGTCTAACTGCCTCATTTTAACTTCTTCATACCACCATCCTATTGGTATTCCAATCTGACTGCTTTGCTTTCCGTACACAACAGTATTTCGCTACAATAATTATTTCCACGGTGCAATTCCTCTAAAATATACATATTCGAGAATCTGTCCTTGATATGTACATCAAAAGTAAGCATTTGATAGTCTCATTTATTGCAAAATAACTTCTGTTTTTATGAATAAAGTGGTCAGAAATATTTATAAAGCACTTAAAGGAGGAAATATTTCTTGGAATAGAAAAACTTACAGGCTTTTATTTCAAAACATGGATTTTCTAGCAAGCATATGTACCTTCCACATTCAAGACTGCATACTTGTCAGCCCTTATTTTTTGAAACTTAATTATCTGGAAGGAAATAAAAACAACAAAATATTGCAATAATACTTTATTTTCCTATTCAGATTGTAAAAATAATAACAGAATAAAACTAAGCATAAACAGTGGAAGCAAACTAGCTTTATAAGGGAAATCATAAGTAAGAACCAAGCAGCATAGTTCTTCCTTTGACGTTCATGGCAAAAACTATGGTTTTTAACAAGAACAGTATTAGGCATTAATCACTGTTTTAATATTAAACTATAAGAATGTGCTACAGCCCATCAAATTTCATAAACTTATGTTTCGAGTTAAACATACAGTAAAGGGGTTTGCTTACTAGGAATGGCTTCCCAAATCAGAACCTGATATAAGAAATACTCACTTTTTTGGTAAAGTAATTAATTTCCTGATGTTATCTTTTCATTGCTGTTTCTCAAGTGCATGGTGACATTTTGTCATATTCACCTATTTTAGATGAAAAGATGGTTTCATTTTTGAAATCAATATTGGCTTTTTGGACTTATCTTTGCTTGAATTAATACCTCACTCTGCAGAATATATGAAGATGGTCGCAGCAGAACTCTCTTTAATCCTCACACTAGGTTATGTCTTTGATCATCTATTAACTGAGACTATAGTATATTAACTTTCAGCTGAGTCAAGATAAAAGGTTTCTGTGAGTGAAAAGTTTCCTTCTTTGCTATTCAGCACTCTTGGATATTAATAACAAGCAATATATGAGCTGTCTTTCCTCATAAACAATGTAGACCAGAGAGAACTAATGCTCAAACACATTTTTCTGCATGGACATATTGTGTCTGATACATTGACAGAACTTCATATCATATATCTCTTAAAAGAAAAAAGCCCTTGAAAAGGGCAAAAAAAGAAAAAGCAAGCATATCCTTTGAAGATTTAAGTAAACTGACGTCATTATAGATTAATATGAAAGAGTAATGCTCCATGCAATTTTGTAAAGTTTAGCTTGAGTGAGTAGTTTAAAAGGCTTTTTCAACTAGTTCTTTTGAACCCTATACCATCTTTGAGGCAATGAGACAAAAGAACATAACTAGTGCCATGCTTGAACAGAATAGAAGCTTGTCTAGTCCCATAGATCTAGACAGGTTGGATCAATGGGCTGAGGAGAGTTGTATGGGGTTTAACAAAGCGAAGTGCCAGGTCCTGAACTTCGGTCACAACAACCCCATGAAACACTACAGGCTTGGGGAAGTGTGGCTGGAAAGCTGCCTGGTGGAAAAAGACCTGGACGTGCTGGTGGACAGACGGCTGAACATGAGCCAGCAGCGTGCCCAGGTGGCCAAGAAGGCCAACAGCATCCTGGCCTGTACCAGAAATAGGGAGACCAGCAGGAGTTCGGAGGTGATCGTGCCCCTGTACTCGGCACTTGTGAAACTGCACCTTGAGTACTGTGTCAGGTTTTGGACATCACAGTACAAGAAGGACATTGAGGTGCTGGAATGCATGCAGAGAAGGGTAACGAAGCTGGTAAGGGGTCTGGAGAATATGTCGTATGAGGAGCGCCTGAGGGAACTGGGTTTGTTTAGTCTGGAGAAGAGGAGGCTGAGGGGAGACCTCATTGCTCTCTACAGCTACCTAAAAGGAGGTTGTAGTGAGGCTGGTGTTGGTCTCTTCTCCCAAGTAACTAATGAAAGAACAAGAGGTAATGTCCTCAAGTTGTGCCATGGGAGGTTTAGACTGGATATCAGGAAGAAGTTCTTTACTGAAAGAGTGATTAGCCATTGGAAAAGGCTGCCCAGGGAGGTGGTGGAGTCATCATCCTGGAGGTGTTAAAAAAATGGGTAGATGTGGCACTTCGAGACATGGTCTAGGGGTTAGGGAAATGTTTGAGGTTGGACTAGATTATCCTAGAGGTCTTTTCCAACCTGAATGAGTCTATATGTCTACTAATGACTGGAAGTTGATATTTCAGAGAGTAACTTGGGTAAAAATGGAAGGCAGAATTAAATGTTCATATATTAATATTCCAATTATACCTGCAGTTTAATATCTGTTTCAAAAATATTATAGAAGTTGTCAGAGCTTTGACTATTCTGGATATGCTAAATAAGTATGTTAATTTTTTAAAAATTATTTTTTTTGGCCTCAATATCTTTCAAGGTCAAAAATAACAGAGATTTATTATAAATTATGATCACCTATAATTTCTTTGTAATTATTGACATGAATGTTTCAATATCCTTGCATTTTGAGATGCAAGGATATTGAGATTAGCATTCCATGTTTAGCTACAATGATGGAGCAGCTCTACCTATGATGTGAAACAAGGACTGATTACTTTTCCTTTTTTTACCCTGTTCATTGCACTTGATATTTTTTCAAAGTTCTGCTGTTACACATTTTCTGGACTTCTATTTCTTTTACCTATGGCTGTAATACCTCCTTTAACATCTTCTGATTATGATACTGAATTTGAAAAAAAAATATTGGAAACAGAGTGTTTGGAAAGTGGAGACTAGGAAAAATATTTTCTTGGTCTAGTGTAAAGCTGTTGAAAATATGTTTCTCATATATTTAAAGACTTTTTTTAGCATTAGATACCTCTTCATTTGTCATTGACTTAAGTAACCATAGCCACTAATGATCATTAGCAACATTTTTGAAATGCAAGCAATGACAGTGCTTGTATATTCTTTTGGACTTGAGCAGTATTCTTTTAATTTTATTTCTTTTCATTTTATGTAAGTAATATGTTAACTGAATACCACACAGTATTTCTTTCTAGCAGGGGAAAAAAGTTGAAACACATATATGCACTTCTTGTGCATATTTTACTTTTCTATCAAATAGTTTTCAAGGTTTAGGGGTGTTTTTTTCTTCATAATTTTCTTCAACAAACAAATCTATTAAGTGAAGAGTTACACCAGGAAGCAGTAGCTATTTTCCTGTTATTGGTTTCAGTGTATAAAGTATAATTTTTTCTCTTGATTTGATGGGCAGAGAAAAAGAATCCAGAAGTCAAATATACTGAAGTACTGATAGGAGGGATAACAGGGAAAATGCAATAGGGTAGGCATTTCAAAATCAGGAGTGTGCTAGGTTATGCAATAACAGCAGTGGATGTGAAAGGTAAAATGTAATTCCCTGAAAGTCCAAGATGCCTCACAATAACCAGGCAGGGATCAAGGAAGAAAGTCTTCACACCAGGAAGGAAGCTACATTCTTGCTAGATAAAGGAAAAGTCTCGGATTTGTTCTCTGACCTTTTGCTCTTACAAAGGGTGAGAAGAGGAAAGATGATGACGATTTTAGCCAATAAACCAGTGCAGGAAGGTATTTCTTAAGTTGCTAGAGAAAGATTCCAACTTAATCTGAAAGAGAGAAGTAGAGGCTGGCTGACATACCGAAGAAGGTGAAGATCTTTATTGTTATACATAATGTGCTTTGCTTTTTATTTCTGTAACATTTCTGTTATCATAAAGCTGAGCTTTTTGCTAAACATATTCTGATAAATCCTGTCTAGTGAGAAAGTTAGCTCTAACTTCTTTCCTGGATAACAGAAATTTCACAGCTGTGGCTGTGGATATCATTAAAAGTAGACTAGGGGTCATTAGCAGGTGCTTGGTTCCCTTGTTCGCTGTATTTAAAGAAAAATGCTGTGTGCCTCCATAGAATGCACAAAGCAGTTGGAAAGCGAAGAACACACAGGTTGGGGAAGACATATATATATTTTGAGGACATGCGATAAGCAGAAAAGCTATTTTGATGGGCTGCATGTTAAAGGTTTCAGATACCATTTACTAGCATTTTGAGGAACTTTTTATGCTACCCAAACACTTATGTTGTTAAGATACCGTCGACCTGTCCTGCTCTTTGGTTGAGCCCTTTTAGTATCACTGTAGCTATACAAATGGTGTATGGACATTTTTTGGCCTCAAACATAATAACTATGCATCACAGGGCTCTCTTCTGTGCCCCAGAAGTCTCTCCACTAGTACAGCTAGCATTCCAAGGCTCTTCTTTGTGGACAGGGCTATTTGTGTGCTCCCCTTCATTCTTCCCTGTGAATCATGCAGTACACTTTGGACCCAGGGCTCTCACCTATACAAACTTGTCAGCACAAACTTTTCCATGCCAAAGGAATATGGGAAATTTACATGACATTTTCAATAATAAAATAATTTTAAAAAACAAAATACACAGTCACAACCTAATCCTCATCCATTTACCACAGCATAGTTATGCTGTATCTTGTGATACAGTTGCCTTAGTGATTTACAGCACAGCAGAGGAAACACTTTGTTAGCACAAACAATTTTGCTAAGTAAGAACATGAGGCCATTTTGACAGTAATTTGAATTTCAGATGTAGACCAAAAGACAAAGCTGAGAACAGACTTCAAGGCAAACTGCGTGCTTTTTCTGATGAATCTATTTCAATTCTTCTTAATCGAACCGCCCCCTACTTCATCTGCTGGAAATCATCAGAGATTAGAAATTTTAAAAGTATATGGAAACACTAGAAAAATCAAGATGTTAGAAAAAACTAACACTGAGCAGAGACAAATCTTTATTGTATATAAAAAAAGGTTCATACAGTGCTTCCCATGCAAGCCATTTTCCAGGTCTAATTCTGAGTTAAATACTGAAGTACTTTTCTTAACATATAAATTACTTGAAAGATAATGGGAAAAAATATTAGCACAGATTTTTGTGGGTTTTATATTACTTTTCTCCATTTGATAAATGTCTTGTTACCTCAATATTGCATGTTTTTCAACACTTCTGAAGAGGAGAATTGTCATTATATCCATTCTATAAGTTAGGAAAGGAGGCACAGAAAGGCTAAGTGATTTTTTGCATGCTGGAAAGAGAAATGGGAATGTATTGTCACTAGTTGCATTTATATAATTGGAAACTGGCTCTGTTTTAAAGAGTACCACTAATTCTGCAGATCTTTAGGAACTAAATTACTCTCACACAGCTATAACTGTCTGAATATTTATCATCTAGGCTACTTATTTAGTAAATAAGTACCTCATGGTCGTCATTTGTTCCACTGATTTCTACTTTGATCTTTCAAAGTGCTTTTGTTTCAGAACTTCTTGTGTGTATGACTCTCTATTTGATGCCTGACTTTTAGAAATAGGTAAATGAGATATATCCAAGTATGGGTCTCAGATGCAACCTAGCTCCAACAGTAATGTTAACATTTGAATACCAATATACTTGTCCCCTGATAAAAGGCTGTATATAGTATTTGAATGGTTTCCTGAATCCCATCAGGCAAATATTCAAGTATCTTCAAAGTGGTGTTTTCAGCTCTATGATGTTTTATGTGGTAAACACATATAGAATCATAGAATGGTTTAGGTTGGAAGATCCCCTTAAAGATTATCTAGTTCCAACCCCTCTGCAATGGGAAAGGACACCTCCCACTAGACCAGGTTGCTCAAAGCCCCATCCACCCTAATCCTGAACACATACAGTATTGGAGCATCTGCAACCTCCCTGGGCAACCTGTTCCAGTGCCTCACCACTGCCATAGTGAAAAACTTCCTAATTTCTAATCTAAATCTAACCTTTTCCATTTTGGCCCTATTACCCCTTGTCATATGATTACAAGCCCTCGTGAAAAGTCCC
>VZZY01000413.1:0-38794 GCA_013400335.1 Eurystomus gularis
TATAATTTATATATATAATTATATAAAAGTGCAATTTCAACATTGTGAATTTAATGTAGGGCATTCTGATGGCCCCTGAACAGGCATATTTCACTCCCTGAAGAGCTACAGAAATTTATCTCCTGCTGGCTTTTGCACAAACTAATAGTTTACAAACAACCCTTTTCTTTTAGATGCAGTTAACTTCTTGCATTTTTATCCTGTTTGTTTCCAATCTTGTTACAAAAGCTGCCACTTCAGTTGGGAAGATGAGTTGGCAAAACAGTTCTTTGTACTTTAAATGGCAGAAAAAGTGCATGCACTGTGTTCTGCAAACCTGCTGTTAGATATCTAAAGAGACAAGCAATCCAGGACATGTACCTGCATCTGTTGGTGCTTGGTGCGTGCAGAGCGTGCAGTGCTCAATCCAGCCAGGCAAGCCCCTAAGTGCATTTTTTAATGTCAAGAAGAGTGCTCCAGCTGACTTTGGTGGCACCATCTTCAAGTGGCGTGCTTGTTTGCTCCTTCTGATTGAATGCTCAGATGAGAGCATTCTCAATGGTAGGATTTGAGCCTTTCATCCCTGAGAGGAGGAAGGAAAGGTAAGGTGGTCAAAAAGTTCTCTGTCTTAGCTTGACTTTCCTCCCTTTGCAGTCAGTTGTAAAGCTCCATCTCCACTGAAAGCCACAATGTTTTGGATTATTTTCCCAGGTCTGATTAATGCAAGATCTGCATTAATAAATGTTTCTTTCCCTTCCTCAGCTGTTTTCACTTAAATACCTTAGCATCAGTATCAAATCCCTTGACAAGATCTAGGAGAAACCGCTGAAAACTCGCTAACTCCATGGCTGAGAGGCCTCTTCCTAAATGAATTGACCTTCCCTGCCACCTCAGTGGCCTGGCCCCATGGTTGTACCTTCAGCAGACAGGAGAGCAATCCCTCATTTATGTCAGGAAAAAAGGCATCTGCTTCTAATCCATGTTATGCTGCCCTGGCTAAGCCTGCAGGGTCTAGATAGTTTCCCATTGTGAACCATTTTCACATTGCATTACTGGTCAGCTTTCAGTACTGGATCAGTTCTTTCCTATCAGGAAACAGTGGGAACTGATCTCCTTTGAAAATCCCTTCTGAAGGGCTCAACAAACATTTCATTCTGTGTCCCCTTATTTGGGCAAGTCACCATAGTTTTCTCCTCCCTGGGCCAGGGAGCCCCCAAGGGTAGGAGTGGGTTCACGTGGGAGATGTGAATATTGGTGGAAAGTGTGTGACGAGAAGGAGCACCTGTGGAAATCTGTCTCCGGTTTTCTGTTTAGTATTTCTTCAGCTAGAATTCACTTTGCAGTTGTCCACCAGTGAGCAGATGGGCATGTTTATAGTAAGGGTATATAGTGATTCAGCCAGAATGACATTTTAAGATGTGAGCTGACAGGAAATGAGTGATATGAGATTTGTAGGGGAAAGTTTATAAGCCTTCAAACCTTTCACTTGTAGCAGATTCAGTCTGGATTGAGGAGGATGGTTATGTTTAGGCTGTGATTCAGAAAGGCAAGCAAAAAATCAGATGATCCCCAAACAATTCCTTGTGTAATTTTGAAATAACTTTCCAGTGCTTCTAGCTCTGCTGGTTTTGACAACACTGTGTACGTATTATTAAAACAGAATGTTTCTGCTCTTGAAGTTCATTAAAGCATTCATGAGATGATAAATCTGTCACTTGTGGTGTTACTAAATACAATCCTGGATATTTACACAAATATGTTAATGCTAAACTCTATAAAGTAATAAATGACGATGCTGATACTTCTTTAGCTAGAGTTTCACCAACAACATTTTAATTATAACACATTATGAGAACAAAATTGCTGCAAAGATTTAGTACATTTAAAGTGAATGGGGCATATAACAAATGTCTCTTTCTATCCTGCTGTCTATATTTCTAGTATACTGCAACTTTTTTGAACTCATGTCAAATTTTGCAGTTGAGATGCTTAGGAACTTTGCTTTTACTCTCTCACAATTTTTTCTTAAAACAAATGCCCTGTGATATCATCATTGCAACATGATAATACCACATAGAGAGAATAAGATCCATATGTGTATGTGTGTCTCCGTCTGTATTTGCACTTGTTTAACTTGAAATGTTTTTCATTCATTATCTGTTGTTGTTTCCTTTCATTTTGGTGTGGTTTTTGGCAGGAGGGGGGCAATGACATTGGGAGCAGTCCATCTCAGCCAGTACAACAACTTCTTTCTAAAGGGAAGTACCAAAGTTAGCACCAAGAAACACTGTAAGAGGATGAGAATTTTTCTACTGAGACAAATCTCTCAGTTCCTTCTGTTGAGATTCCCCAGTGTTTATTCTGTTTCTCATTAATTAGTCATTCAGTTAATCAGGTTACACAAAATGATCAGCATTATTCCCTCTGTATAAATCAGCAGTCAGTGCTGTCTTTGTAACAAGGACATATTGCAGGCAGTCAAAACCAATCCAAAGTGAAGATGCATAAGACACTTTTCAGCCTGGGGGGTTCAATTCTTGCTGACCTCCACCATGAGCTTCATCTGTAGTACTTTCAAGGTGGGAGCTTCAGAAAGGCTCAGCACTGAATTCATTCATGAAATGCTCATTGACTGCAGTATAGATCCTGTGAGTTTTTGAAAAGCCCTCCTTTGAGTACTAGGTAGACCACAGTTTGTCCAGGAGAAGCTAGTTGGTACTCTCTGGTGTGCCTCTAACTTCCACTGCTTGGCAGAGTTTCTGGTGCCCCAAAACGTATTTGTAATAATCGGGGCTCAAGGTAGTCCAAGAGCAACAAGGGATAGAAGGGGCCAGACGCTCTGTATGTGTCTGAATATGTACACTCTTGAAGGTGTGATCTATCCAGCAGATCCCAGCAGCATTTGACCTTCATTGCCAGCAGTGAACATCTCAGTTTCACTATTGAGAAAGAGCTCTGTTCTCTGTATGCTGGAAATCTTACATTATTAACTAGAACAAGATAGAAATGCTTAGGACTTGTTAATTTACTGCAGCATCAGATACTTCTTTTAAAAGTAATGTTGCTGAATTCCACGTGTGAAAACCTTTATTCCTTGTGAGTATTTTGATTTTTAGATCAGAGATGCAATTTAGCTTTTCCAACACTAAGCTTAAGTAACTGTAACATGAGATGCAGGTCTGGAGAGCCTGGGTTTCTCCCATAGCTAGGTCATGTTTTTCTTTTAGATCATACGTTTTCTATTTATGAATAGCATTACAGTAAATAGATAAATCAGACTCCAGTTTTCAAAATTGCAAGGGAGAATAAAATGTTCCCCTGGAACTGATCTTAGCTCTGTTGTTATTGAACACATACACACAGTAGGTACACCCAGCAGGAAAGCAGTGTTATTGTGTCACTTTGTAAATGTTTGATTTGGTTTTTTAATCTTAAATTCTGCTGCAGGCTTCTGATATCTACCTCAGCCATGAGAAGCTGAGTTGTGGTCATTAACCTATTGCATGGCACCTTAACCCTACCAGCTGATATATGAGAGGCACTTAAAAATTGTGAGGATGGACAAGGAAGATGAATATTTTCACTCATTGAAGTCTTTGTAAACTTTTACAAGTTCTGGAATTATATTTGATCCCAGTGTTACCACTTTACTTTATGCAGCATTCAGTAACTGGTCCTCCTGGACAGCTGGAGACATGTTTTTCTCTTCCTTCTGGAAAATACCATAATATTCCACAGATGTAGCTACCAGCATTGAGGAATATCACAAGATTATTACTATGTTTGTCATTTCCTTTCCTATATTGCAGTCCTCTCTAAAAATAATGGATTTCCGCATCTCTCTCTTGCTTTCGTATCACAATTCATGACCTTTGAACGTGTTCTGTGGCAATAAATGCAGTAGGTTAAGGTTGTACTGAAGCGAAACAGAGTAACCTTTAGCTGTTTATTAAGAGATATGGTCTCAGGTAAAAGGTCATATATATAAATAGTCTTGGGAGAACAAAAGGAAATGAAAGGGGAACTGAACAGTGTATTAGTTTCATATTGAAAAGCAGTGATGCGGTTTTTTGCAAACTGAGATTTCGCTTTTTATTACTTATGTCTGAAACAGCTCTGCTGAATTCTGCGTATTAAAGTATAGTGTAAATGATAGCAAGGTAGAACAACAGATAAGATACCAAGTCAACTTTACTTTTCTTCCTACATGCCAATAGCAACCAAGGCAAAAATCCCATATACAAATACTAGCTGTTTCAATCTGTGTTATGTGGTTTGTTTAGATAAGAGAATGTTTAACAGCTTTCCTAAAGTTCTTTCCCCTTCTAACAAGGATGTTTTGATCATTTTCTGGGTACAAAATGAAAGGATACCTAGTACATTGCAAAGAGGTTTGGTTTGGTTTGGTTTTTTATTACTGTTCGTGTTAAATCGTTCTCTGTATTTTTTCTGAAGGTATCTGTGCCACTGAATGATGACTCTGTGAACTGGTATCTGAGTGAAAACTAGTTATTGCATCCAGTTAACATTCATTAAAATATCTGTGATTACATGAATTCGAAAATGCTTTTGAAAATCCCCACGCCATCCACTACAGAATGTTAGTCTTAAAAATACAGATTATTTGATATTTTGCATGTCTTACAGAGCCTTAATCAGCCATGAGCTATTTTGCATGAACACAGAGGGGAAGAGATTCCAAAACTTCTTCATCTTGTGAGCAGCAGAAAGAGCAGCTCTGTGATCACTGCAGCCCATTTGGTTCTGCCTTGACACCCCTGACAGCGCTGCTGCCTGTCCTGTCAGCACCACTGTGCTCCAGGAAGCTTTGTGCAGGGGACAGCATTGGTTTGGCTAATTCTCACTGCTCCAACCTCTAATGAGGGGAGCGCCAGGAACTCCGAAATTCACTGTTTCTTCTGCACTGCTCCAGGAACAACACTGTTGTGCACTTTTGTTGTAGCCTAGGGAAAAAAGCGCAGGTGTGACCCTGCTGACACCTACCTGGAGCAAAGGCCCCATGGCACTGTTACATGGACTGCTGCTGAGAGAAACGGTATGTTCCCTCCTCTGTGGTGTACAGCTGCTGACCCAGTAAAGAGTCAGGCTATCCCACTGCAGTCAGCTAATGCATCATTTCTGCAATCATTTGCAGCATTGAATTCACTGAATAATCCTCTTAGCGGGTGCTCTTCCTACATAACAGTGGCTGTACTGGCTCAGACTTGGGATCCATCTAGCCTAGTGTCCTGCCTCCTACACTGGCCATATAAGCAGAGTCCAGGGAGGAGTAAGAATAGAGCAGCAAGGTGTTTCCTTTAATTATTCTACCAATTTGTGACTGTTCTGAGAGGCTTTCCTGGACTTGATGTGGTTTGTGTATTTAATAAAGTCCAAGGTAATTTTCTTGTGTACCTCTTCCTCATGTAAGCTTTTTGCTTCCAACATGTCAAGTGGCAAGGAATGTCACAGATTGCTTCCTTGCACATGAAGAACTGACTGCTTTTGTTTGTTATAAACAGGCCTTTTACTAGTGTCATTTCAAGGTCATCTGTTCTTTTTCCTTCTTTTTTTTCTTTTTTTTTTTTTTTTTAGAACTGAAGGAGATAGTGAACAGCCCATTTTCTCTCCATTACCAATGACTTTGTGTATGTATATGTATATATAGCTCCCTACGAGCTACCACAGTTTCTTTTTTCTAGTGAAAAATTAGTACGGACATTTGCAGCCTTAATCACTGCACTGAAACAACTGGTTTTTTTCTGCCAAAGCCCCTGCACAGAGTCAGTGAGCAAACAGCCATGTCTTATTGGCATCCGTGTGTTTGGGGCAAAAGGCCGAATACTTTGGTGCAGTAAACTGGGTGACATCTTGGTGAAGTTGAGAGCTGCACTTTTAGATCAGAAGAGAATCTGACTCCTTGTTTCTGTAAAAAAACTAATCTGTGCTTTAGTTAAGAAAAATCTTCCCATTTAAAAGTTTTTACTAACTTTTTTCCCCCCTAATTCCTTCCTGGGGCAATTGCAATCAGATGCATTTAAGCTCCTGTGTTACAGTGTGGTAGTGTGCTGCAGATACTGAAGACTGTAGATTCACTGGGCAGTTCAGCATCTCTGAGACTACAGTTGAGTGAGTCGGAAACTGGAACAATTTTTATGCCCATTCAACAATTTATTGAAAAGGATAAAAGCAAGGGCAGTATTCTGTTCAGTTCGAACTTTGCATCCCAGCCAGATAACAGAGCAAGATGCAAGTATGCTGCATGAATCCCTCTTACTTAGTAATGGCAATGGATAAAGGAACCAGTAGTCTATTCTGTTTGAAGAAAAGGTGCAATGGTTAACTAAAGCTGAACCACTGTAGCAGAAGTTTTCTTATTCCATTGAAATGTACCAAAATTCTGCCAGGGTTCTGATCTGAGGCTAACTATTCAGGATGTGGGAGAAAAGGTCTTGTTGTGCTAGGGTCTTTCTCAGTCTTTTCTGCTGATGTTAGTCATCTCCCTAAAATTAATTCAAATACGTAATTAAAAATAAATATGTAATTGAATGCTTTCACTCTTCCACCAGTAATCCCAATTGGTCTGTTTGTCCGAAGAGATAAATATAAATAAGTGCAGGAAGAGTAACTGAGTAAGAGACATTGCTGAGTGTCTTACACCCTACCCATGATTTAGTCTCTCCTTTAAGGATGCCCTTGACCTATTGTGTTTCTTCATTCATGTGGGAGGAAGCTGGAGTACTCAACCACCTGTCTTTATTAGTGTCAGCACTTCTCGACATGAAAGGATTATTCTCTTGAGGAATAAATAGGTCAAAGAGTATTCTAGGGATGTCTAATCTTTCCTAATCATTGAGGTCTCCATAGTTAATTGGTTTAAAGCTTTTATTGAGGTGCAGTCCCATGCATTGTAAAATCTCCATTTTCTATGACTTGCGAAGAACCTGCCAGAGAGAGAAAATTTCTTTATCAACACAGGAGCCTTTCTAAGGAAGAGGACCCGTTCCTTGGATCAGTATATTTCATCTGATCTAGGTGTAAGAACGCTGGACTGGAATTTGAATGAAGTGAGTTCTTTTTTGTTTTGGGGGTCAGCTGTGCTCTGTAGTGGCTTTTGATAATTATTAGCCTTTGTAACAGAGTCTTACTTAGGAATCTTATTTGAGGGTCAGGAAACACTACTGTGTTAACTCAGAGCTAAAAGATGGTCTCAGGCATGCCTGAGGGAGCTTACAGACTTGTTGAGCTATTCGAGCAACATAAAGTGCTTAGGAGTTTTGGTACAACGGTAATACATCTCATGGAAAATAACAGTCTGTGATTTAGAATGGGCCAATGGAACTTATTATAGTGTAAGGTTAGAAAGATCTGGAAGTCTAAATTTGCTACATTTGCAGACGTAGGAGATGAGTAGAAGCTTTGCTTTATGCTGACATCCTTCTGACTGGACCATTAGCCAATAATGATTGGCTATCAAAATTAGGAAATTAAACGAGTAGTCTCTGACTTTCCCCATGATCTTCTCAATTCTTGAGAAGACATTATTAAAGAAACTTAGTTCAAAACCTGGGTTTTGAGAGTGTCCTGTACAGATGCTGACTATTTACTTTCGCCCAAGTGCTCTTGATAGTAGAAAATTTCACTTCATAATTACTATGGGGCTTGATGGTGGGACTTGATGCCATGATGAGCAGGTACTCTAGTTTGGGCAGCTTTTGAAAAGACTCTGCTGTATCAGTCAGAATTGATAGCAGGAGGTGGCAGTTTTTCCAGATGGGCTTTTCTTTTGGGGAGTGTGGGATGGAGAGGTGGTTGCTGGCAGCTATTGATGATAATTTTTCAGATGTTACACTGATTGTTGAGCACACACACTGGAGCAAAACAAAGCTTGAGCTTGTTTCATACCCAGTATGCCGCACAGGAGACTTTTTTCTTCATATGAGAATGCAGTTCTCATATGAAAGTATGCGATTGCTAATAAGCCTTACTCCTCAAACATTCTCTGGAGGTCCATAATGGTTTAGAAGAGTAATGCCCAGGTAATAGTTCTGCATGGGATGCATGCTAGTCATTTTATGGCTCCAAGTTAATTTGTCCCAGCTGTTTAGTAGCCATACCATTGGTTTTAAAGGAAATCAGTCTTTAAAGCACAACAGATTTTATCCCATAGTTACACACATTTCACAAGCAACACTGAAAATTAATAAATAGAAATCTCAAAGAATTCTCAAGCTCGAGTAATTCAGAGATGCACAGAAACGCATATAGGTAATTATATAGAAAACCTAATTTTCATGCAAGTACAAAAGTTGGTGTAATTGAGTAGTCGTTCTTATCAGAAACACAGATAGACATCTGCTCTTTAAGTCTCTGCAAATGTGACTTGACTAAATTTTGACATTATTAGTACTCCATGTGGAATGCAGGTGTCTGGCTTTAAATACTCACATTTGAAAATCACGACTTAAGTTTATTATTTGAATCCCGGTACTGGGGAGTGTTCTGAGAGCACCAAGGTCATATTTCTGAAGATGTACAGTTATTTAATCTCTGCTAGTGGAGTTAGAAATTAATGTTGCTATAGGAAGAAATATCTTAAATTACTTAATTTTTTTGAGCTGCAAGTTCATAGGATGTTTAAAAAAACAAAATACATTCCAAAATATGCTTAGTTACTGAAGTGTGACATATTATTGGAAATGACCACATGTTCTTTCTAGTTTCTGGATTTTTAAAGGCTAAATCAAAAAGACTGCTGATCTTTTAGGAGCTAATAGGTAAGCACAAAACACAGACAACGGCGGATTCTCAGCTTGAACTGTGTTTGAGATTCTGGTTTTGCTTTGTTTGTTGTAAGTTTTCCAAGAGCCTAGGAACCTACACAGCCTGAAAATGTGACTGTTGGGCCTGCCCAGTACCTTCTAGGAGCTTTTGTCGTTCAACTTTCATCTTTTATTTTAATAGTGGCAATTTCTTCCTCTTGTCAAGATATGCTGTAAAATTAGAGAAAATGGCCAGTTTGTAGGAGGAGTGGTATAGTCTTGTGCTAGTAATTGCCTTGAAAAACCAGCATGGATTGGAGGACAATGGGGAAGGGACAGGAGTTTTGCAAGTGTTGGAAGAAACTGCAAATACATTCTTTTTTTAGAGAACCACAAAAATATACTTGTATGCACTCTGCCCAGTGCAAATAAGATCTCTTGCCACAGCCTGTATAGAGCAGACATTGGAGGTTAATGTTTAATAGGCTATTAGCTAGAGCTGCTTGCTGTGTTCGCTCTATACAGATCTCCTGTTCCCTTTGGAGCATGATTTTGTGTAAACTAAATGCATTTTTATACTGAAACACATCAATCTACATATGCTGCTACAGAATCTATGACAGAGCAGTTAATAATGTGCTATCAAAGGATTTTCTGCTTTTGGTTCATGCACTTCTGTTCTCTTTTTTCCTCTCCATTCGACATAATGAAAGCAATTATTGTACTGCATGATTCCTGCATTCATTGACTGTTGCACACTCATCTTAATAGTATTCAGTCAGCAGCAAGCCTGGTCCTATGCTAACTGCAGGAATGTTAATTTCTAACTTTTGCTAGCAAGTGGCAGAAGAATCTGATCTAACACACCTACATGACTCACTTGAGTCATTTGTCTGCAATGACTTGTACTTCAAATTAGAGGTATACTTATCATGAAGATAGAATGCCATGAAAATGGGAGGTGGAAAAGACCTATGAGATCATCTTGAAGATCCTGTTACAGTACAGAATGTATTTTCTGATTCTTTCTGTAGGTTGGAGGTAAGTGCTCCAAGAACAGGAAGTTTATAACCCTGTTTTGCTAGATTGTTAGATGTTCTAGTGGAATTTCTGGTGGAGTCTCAGCTTATCTGTATTACCCAGTGTTGATTCAGAGCGCCATAAAAAATATACTAGTTGAGCTCCAGCACGTGTAGTGCCAGTTTATTGGTATGCTTGAAAGTGCTGCTCCCCTTCTCTTCACAATCCCTAAGGCCTGAACCTGCATTTTTATGGAGTTTGTAAACAGCATTCTTTATTGCTGAAAAGGAAAAGTGCTTGAAGGGTGGATAGCTGAAGTGAAACTTTGTGGTCATCGTTTCAGTTTGTCAGGTTCCTTTGTTAATGAGTTGGCCATATGGTATTGCAGGACTGGAGAAGTACAGAGGTAAAACTTATTTATTTTCTTTGGAGGATCTGTCTGCACTTCACAGGATATAGCACAGTTCAGGCCGGTGCCAACAGTGTCATTTAGGCAGCAAATACTTTCATTACTGTGTAATTCGTTGTCATACCGTGAACAGGAGCAGTACCATACAAGGAGAATGGCAGGTTTCTCAGCAGCTTGTTTGAGACTTTCCAACCTACTTACATGAACTTCAGTGGAGCAGCTTTGAATTTTGGCACAGCTTCATAATTTTCTAACGCTGAAATCCTTTGGCAAACGCATACTTGTTTACACCTCAAACAGCCCGCAGGAAGGAAGGAGGAATGTGGTGGGTGCTGTACTGACTTACCTCTGTTCCCTGGCTTTTGACGGTCTCATTAACATTTGCCTTTTAACAGCATAGCTGATACTTACAGAGCATTTGCTTTAAGATTCCTTCACTGGAGGTGGCATATTTATTTTCAGAATATATTGTGATATCAAATGATGCCCAACTACAGTAACCTACCATAATTTTTACTGCTCTCGCTATTGTTCTGAATGGGCAGCTGGATACAGACATGAGCAGAAAGTCTACACTGTGGGAAACTGAAAACAGAAATTTTCACCATAGTTTGCCTTCTAAGTTCATTCCTGCATCTCTCCTCTGACTGTGATCATCTGGCCATATTTATGCATCTTATTCTTGATACATATTCTGTTCAAGCTTGGAGAGTCCAAAGAAACCAAATGAATGAAAGGCAGAAGTTATTCCTAGAGGAACAGTGTCTCTGTAGTGAGGTGAGAACTCTAAGATTTGAAAACAAATATTTATGTTATCCTCCTTGTCTGTGAGGGTACTCTGACTATACATTTGGGATAGTGACGAAGGCATGATTTTTATGTTTCTCAAGAGGCCATAAGATCTGCTGCTTCACAGAGGTACTCTGATCTTGGGCTAGGTATGTCCACACAAGGAGCTGGTATAAACCAATGGTTAAGTGGTAATTGCTTGGCCTGTAGTGCAGTCCCCACCTAAGCGTGCCCAAAAGAGGATTAAGCTGATTCTTGGCACTCATAATTTACAGTTGCCTTTGTTGGAGCCTGTGACAGAATTCCTGGTTGGTGCAAGATGTCTACTTATGAAAGCAACCTTGGGACTCGTTACCAAAGCTTCCCTTGGTAGCATGAGATAGCAAGATGCATGATACCTCATCAGCATCTTTTACTGTGCTTCATACTGCTTAAAAATACTGAAGCTGAAGAATAGCCACCAGTATGGACCAAAAGCTGTAAGAAATACTCCGTTACTTGTTGGGGCCATGCAATGGTAGATCCGTCTTTCCAGTGTCTATATGTGAAATAGTAATGCAAGGGAAAAGAAGGTAAATACCATTTACAGTCCGCTAGCTGGTTTTACCTTTGAGATTGGTTTGTCCCTGCTTTATACTTGATAGTGATCTTCACACATGCACGGACTCAATCCCAAAGCATGAGAGAAAACACAGCCAGGCTGATGTGTTAGTGCAGCACCTGGGAGTGCAGGCACAGCATTTAAGAAGAGAGAGTCCACGGTCCTCGGAGTTGAAAAATGAACTTGTGGGTGACTTTGCAGGAGTCTGTGGAACCAGGTTTATACCTGGGGCAGGTTTAGGTTTCCAGCAAAAGTTACGAGTCCTTCTTAGTGCATTAAGACCATCTGTGACACAAAGACAGTATGTGCCAAACGGTTAGCCAATAGGAATCTCCAAGAAGGGGTGCAAGAGGGGGTTATTTCATATTGTCCCAGAAAACATGCATGTAAGGAATTGGTATTACTTCAAGAAGGAGGAGGTATTTTTGTTACTACATAATTTTTTCTGTATATTACTTCAAAACTAGGCAGTATATCTCCCTGATGTGAAGGCATGCATGCTTGGTTTGCTTTTGAGCTTTTGGCTTTTTTAGTCCATTGGGGACTCCTCAACATACCTTTCGGTGAGATTCCTCATTGATGGGTGGCAGTTGCCAAATCACAGAATTAAACATCTCATTTTGATTTGCAGTGACCTGGCTGTGTGTTCAGCTGCAGGCCACTATTCTCCACCACACCTTCACAAGGTCTGCATCAATCCTGCTCTTTCCTCTCTGCTGGGAGAAAGTTCTCTCCACTCTAATTCAGAACATTGTCCGTGCTAGGTTTCCTTCTGCAAACATATGCCACGCAGCAGTCGGTGATCACTGGCAGTTTATTGTATTGTCTGGCTTGAGGCCCATACATTTTCTTGCTTTTTGGCCTCCATCCCATGCATACTTGCAGCAGTTTGACAAAGCTGCCTGTAGAGCTGCACAGGGTGGGAGGCTGAAGGGATTCCTTTAGGCAAAAGCACCTGGCCTTCTGCAGGAAGGGGGGCCTTGAGATGTTGCTGGTTCACTCCAACAACATCCTGTTGCGTACCATGGAGTGTACAATTTTTATGTTTAGCCTTTAGAGAAAACTTTGAATTTGTTCACTGAATCAGCCCTAGTGGAAGTGTCTCCAGTGTTACTTTTTCACTGTTCATCCAGACCTTACTGGAGCACCAGAGTGTCAGTTATTTTTCATGAAGCTCTTAATCAACAGCTTTGGTATTTGGAATTGCAAGTTGCACAGAGAAGACAGGCAAATTTTGTTTTCCTTAAATATCAGTAATGTAAGTGTTGTCCCAGGTCATGGTAAAGGGCCACTTTACTGGCCATCAAAGCATTTTGCATTAGATTAATTTTTCCTACATATCACACATCAACGTATTGACAGTAAGAGGCCTTTTTCATTGATGGCAAAGTGATTCAATAAGTTATATCATATGTCTTAGAGAATAGAGCTAACGGGGAAAAAAATGGGGTCAGTATTGAAGTCTTTTAGGGAGCTTCTGCTTGTCATTAAGTCTACCCTTCTTAGTCACGGCCAGTTCAAGCCAAGATAGCGACTGCCTAAACAAGTAAGTGTGGAAACACACGTAGCATCCGCAAACATTGGGAAGTGAAGACATATTAAACATATGCATAGGACTTCTCCCTTCCTATCCCTTTCTGTAATAGGGGATTCACTGAGTAGGCTGGTTAGGCTTAGTATTTGGGAAGAGAGTCTGGGAATATAAATTTAATCAAACATTTTCCAGTTCATGCAGCTGGAGGCCAGGCTAACTGTATGTGGTCCACAGGGTAGGTCCCACTACAATCATCTTCAATGATGCCTTAAATTTAGTGCAGGGATTCACATTATGTACGCAAAGTATGCAGATTCTGGGATGCCTCATTTCTGTAGACTTGTTTAAAGATGAGGTAGCTGGAACTGATTCCTTTATGCATCTTCTGTTGATCTTGTTTATACAAAGAACACTGAGTAGCAAGCTCAAATACATCCACGGAAGTTAAGCAGCGCTGATAAACCACAGGTGCAGTCTCCTCAAATGGTTTCATGTGACCTTAGACCATGAAGGTCCAAGAGCTAATAAAATTAGCTATATTGTACAGATTTCTGTTTCTTCAGACTTTGTATCAGTAATATTTCTAGATTCAAGGAATTTGTTTTGGTAGAGAAGTAACTGGGGGAAACTGGGGCAGCTGGTGAGTTTATTGTGATTTGGATATCTGCAACACCATTAGTAATTAACTTACTGTTGCAGCATTAATTTAAAACTTTACTGAAGATGGGCAAAATTCTGTACAGCAGTTACAAATAAGAAAATGGTCCTAAGTCTGGCACAAGTAATTCTTGTACAGCTTGGAGTTCTTGGGCTTTGACTGGTCTATGACAGACACATGACTTTAACTTTGAGAAAGTTTACTGAAAAAAAATTATGGGATTCGTAACCAGTGACAAGTAAACTAACTATGGAACTAGAAATGCGATATCTGCAGAGCTATGCTTGAGTTTCATAGGAATAATGCAGTGTTAACATTTTCAAGTGGGTACTCACTTTTTAGAGTTCAGTTTTCAGTGGCTTCTGCCAAATATGGAGGCTGTGGTGATGTGGTTTAAAGGAAGATAGTGCTCAGCCCTTTGAAGCCAAAGGGTCTTGTCCTCATTAAGGCACAGGAATTTGCACAAATGTGGTTGAACTTTAAAGCTTCACACACTTTAGGATTGCATCAAATTTGTAACTTTGATATCTGAGTAGGGTGGAGTACAGAGGAGGTGTTTTAGTGATCTAATGCCTAAAAATACAAATAGAGTAAGAGAAATCCAAATTTGGCAGTGGCAGCTGCACAGATTGTAAGGATGACTGCATTCATCGTGACTTTATGATTTCAGTGTGGCAGTTAATCAAGGGAAGATTTGGGGCTTGGTTCTGAGTATGGAAGAGAGCTGGTAACTGAATTCTGCAAGTATGTGTTATTGCTTATGTTACCGGTGTAGACTCTCTGCTAAACCTGGTTAGAACTATAGAGCTATTGAGCCTTGTCTCCCAGTGTCAGTAATTTAGGATGATAAGGCATTTTTTCTTGAGAAGAGCTTTTCAGCTGTAATATGCCTACGTGGTTTTAAAATCAGTGTTGTAGGTGGTAGGTGAAGTGATGAATGTATGTGTTTTCTAGTTACTTCTCTACATTTTATTACATTCTGAACTGAATCTATGCTTTGGCAAGTATTCAAGCACAAGCCCATTTTTAGCACTTACAGCAGTCTTGCTTTAAGTTCAGTCCAGGCTTAAGGACTTAGAATCATAGAATGGTTTGCGTTGGAAGGGACCTTTAAAGGTCATCAAGTCCTACCTCTCCCTGCTAGGGGCAGGGACATCTTCAACATGATCAGGTTGCCCAGAGCCCCATCCAACCAGATCTTGAATGTTTCCAGGGATGGGGCATCTACTACCTCTCTGGGCAACCTGTGCCAGTGTTTCACCACCCTCATTGTAAAAAAATTCTTTCTGATATCTAGTCTGAATTTACCCTCTTTTATTTTAAAACCATTAGCCCTTGTCCTGTCACAACAGGCCCTACTAAGAAGTCTGTCCTCATTCTTTCAAGCCCCCTTTAAATACTGAAAGGCTGCAATAAGGTCTCCTCAGAGCCTTCTCTTCATCAGGCTGAATAAATTCAACTCTCTCAGCCTTCCTTCATAGGAGGGGTGCTCCAGCCCTCTGACCATTTTCGTGGCCCTCCTCTGGACCTGCTCCAACAAGTCCATGTCTTTCTTGTGCTGAGGACTCCAGAGCTGGACACAGGGCTCCAAGTGAGGTGTCACCAGGTCAGAGCAGAGGGGCAGAATCACTTCCCTCAACCTGCTGGCCATGCTGTTTTGATGAGTCCAGGATACGTTTGGCCTTCTGGACTGCAAGTGCATATTGCTGGCTTGTATCCAGTTTTCATCTACCAGTTACCCCCAAGGCCTTCTCCGCAGGACTGCCCTTAATCCCTCAATCCCCAGCCTGTATTGATACCAGGGATTGCTCCAAAACAGGTGCAGGCCCTTGCATTTGGCCTTCTTGAACCTCATGAGTTTCACATGGGCTCACTTCTCAAGCTTGTCTGGGTCCCTCTGGATGGCGTCCTGTCCTTCAGGTGTGTCAACCGTACCACTTAGCTTGGTGTCATCTGCAAACTTGCTGAGGGTGCACTCAATCCCACTGTTTTATCTCATTACTGAAGATATTAAACAGCACTGGTCCCACTACAGACCCCTGAGGGGACACCACTTGTCACTGATCTCCATCTGGACATTAAGCCATTGACCAGTAGCATCTGGAGGTCACTGTCCAACCAATTCCTTATACACCAAACTGTCCATCCGTCAAATCAGTATCTGTCCAATTTAGAGAGAAGGATGTTATGGGAGACCATGTCAGAGGCCTTACAGAATTCCAGATAGATGACATCCATAGCTCTTCCCTTGCCTTAAGCCCTACTATTGTGGAAAAAATGCCAGTGTAGTTCAGGTACGTTTGGATTATGTTGTTCCACAGCCACTCAGACATCTTTGTTCCTACTAGTGTAGTACACATAGCATTCAAACCATGACTGTGGCTCTTGATTCCTCACACACAGAATTTCTGTGCCATGGCCAGTAGCACAAGGAATCGGGCCCTTCTCTGGAGCATAGGAATAGAAAATGAGAGAATAACATAAGAAGTATGACAGGACTATAACTGAAAAACCTCAACTTTCAAAAGCCCTTTGGGCCTGGAAGATATATGGTCCTCACAGCTGCAAGAGATTCATCCCATCCAGATTCAACCCGGAAGTCCTTGACTGCAATAAAATGGTGGTGAAGCTGGTGTTGTGTGAGATCTGTCTATGCTATGAAGCTCTGAAGAACAAGCCAAGTACAACATAAACACTTGGTCTACTCACTGAATGACTTGAAGGGCTTTGCAGTCTCAGCAGGAATTTCCACCTGATTCTCTCAGAACTTCGGATGACCTAAACCCTCCAGCAAAAGTCCGTGTCTCCAAGCAAGGCTTGATATACTTCACTGTCTTTGTTGTTACTGTTAAGTAACCTTGTGGAGATCTTACAGGTCTCTGTATGTGTGATTAGGAATCCCATTGAAATAGTTGGTGTTTTAAATGGAGTGGATGTAATGTATTTGTTTCAAGAGGTATCAGTGGCCAAATACTAAGCCTGGGTAACTTCAGCAAGTGGCTCATTCCCTGGTTGACAGGACAGAACTGGTTGAATCAGATTGGTTAGCTGTCAGGAAAGGGATACTTCTGGCTGACGGTCTCCCTTTCTCAGTGTCTTATGAAGCTTTTTGCAAAGAAACATTCCTTTTTGTATTCTGTAGAATGTCCGTATTGATATACACAGCTCGTAGGCTGAAAGAGCTCTAGGCTGACAAAATATTAACCCCTTCAAAAGGCATTATGGATCTCTTTGTTTTGGTGGACTACTCGTAAGAGTACCACTTGTTTATTAAGGAGCATTTGAGTGAGGTTTCTCTCTGGTCTGGAAGAGTACTATGTTCATGTGGTATTAAATAAAAGAATGTGCAGTATATGTTTTAAATACCTCCTGATATTTTGATGATAACCTTACGGAAAGACCTTTATCATCCTTTCATCTGTGACATTTGAATACAAACTCACAGCTAGCTTCTTCCAAAAGTTCTGCATTTATACTTCATCGTTACTTACTCAAATAGGTATGAACTACCCAAATTACTTACATGTTCATAACTTGGGATATTGGAAGTTTTTCTTTTTCCTTCTTGAGAAGATAAGTACTCAGAAAAGCAGGATGACCTGTGCTGAGGATCTGTATCTTTATTGTGTGTCGATGCATATACACAGAGCTCTCCAAACTTATCTTGGTGTGGAACAGTCCCTGTTCTTCAAGAAAAGAGAAATATTAGACTGATCATCAGATCTTTAGAATATATGGCATGTTTATCTTTGATCTTTGAACCCAGGAACTTCTGACATCACAAAGGGAGATGAAACATCTCTATGATGCACCTAGTCAATTATGAAGAATCTTGGCAGTGGTATGTGTGGGATGATGCCACCTTGCCTGGTCAGCTTGTGCCTTTAGGGGAAAGGTTTTCCTGTACTTTCTCCAACACCCATCATGACGTATGTTTATACTGGCCCTAAAACTGACTAGTCTCTAGTAAAACTGCAAACACAGTTCCTTGCGCTTGAACTCTCTGCGACAGCAAAACTTGAAAGGCAAATGTAAGATATATGGTGTAATAATTCCTTGTAGTTGTCTGCTCTGTGGTGTTTATTGGGATGGTCCCTTTTATCGTATGTATTTAGCTGAGAATGAAGATGTATTTTAAATTACAGAGTAGCAGACTTTGGCATAGCCTGTGCTTTCAGCAGCCACAGCCTGTAACGAACCTAACAGCCCACAACATACTTGGTTCAGGCTGAATCTGATCTTTGTCAAATGCAGTTTGCGGTTAACGTTCACCAGATAAAAAAACTTTCAGGAGACAAATACCAAATGATTTGCTCTTCAGCCAAAACATCTCTGTTCTTTGGGTTGTCCTTGGATTTATTGGTGTTGTCTTTCAAAGTGAAGCTTTTAATGTATTTTAAAGGATGTATAGATTTCTCTTTGGCAGACAATGTCTGTTAGGTTTCAGCTGGGACAAAATGTTCCTTTGACACATGCCACACCACGTTAGGCATCTCAGCATGCAGCAATTCATATGTTCAGTTCATTTGCTGTATAGATGAAAATATCAAAGGAGAAATTACAAACCACAGAGTGGCTAAGGTTGAAGGGACCTCTGAGGGTCATCTTATCCAACCCCTCTGCTCAAGCAGGATATCCTAGAGCCAGTTGCACAGGACCACATCCAGACAGCTTTTGAGTATCTCCATGGATGGAGACTCCAAAACCTCCCTGGGCAGCCTGTGCCAGTGCTCAATTACCCTCACAGTGAACAAGTGTTTCTGACGTTCAGAGGGAACCTCCTATGTTTCAGTTTGTGCTCATTGCCTTTTGTCCAGTCACCGGGCACCATTGAAAAGAGCCTGGCTCCATCTTCTTTACAGCCTCCCTTCAGATGTTTGTACACTGATAAGGTCCCTCCTGAGCCTTCTCTTCTCCAGGCTGAACAGTCCCAGCTCTCTTAGTCTTTCCTGACAGGAGAGATGTACCAGTGCCTTTATCAGCTTCACGGCCCTTCAATGGACTCTCTGCAGTATGTCCATGTCGCTCTTATACAACACTGGGGAGCTCAGAACCAGTCCCAGCACTCTGTCAGTGGCCATGTCACTCCTCCTAGTGCAGCACAGGACATCTTTGGCCTTCTCTGCAGCAAGGGCACATAGCTGGCTTGTGATCAGTTTGTTGCCCACTGGGACTCCCAGGTCCTTCTCTGCCAAGTTGTCTTCCAGCTGGGTAGTTCCCAGAATATACTGGCTGTTCCTCCCCAGGTGCAGGAGTTTGTACTTCCCCTGTTGAATTGCATAAGGTTCTTGTCAGCCCACTTCTCCAGCCTGTTGAGGTGCCTTTGAATGGCAGCATGACACTCTGATGTGTCAGCCGCTCCTCTCAGGTTTATGTCATTTGTAAACTTGCTGATGGTAGACTCTGACCCATCATGGAGATCATTAAGTCTAGTTGGTTGTGTCCAGCTAGACTTAGTAACAGTGATCACCACAGATAAGCAATGAAATCAGGTTAACATTTGCTTGATTATTTCTGTTAAATCTGAAGGGAAAAAACCCAAACAACTAAAAGCAGCATAAACCAAATGTGAAGGGCTGTGAGCTAAAACACAAAGCATGATACTCTTTCCAAAAGTCTTCTTAAGAGAAGCAAAACAGCCACTGTACAAGATGGTATTTTAATGAATAGGCAGTGACTTTCTGTTCTGGTTGTTAATATTTTTAAGAACATTATGAGCTGAAAAGCACTGTCTCGTAGTTAAGGGTAGTCCTTACCTGAGGAATGTTCTACTCACAACCTTTATAAACCTCACTTGAATCTTTCTTTGTCCTTCAGTGGACAGCCCGCTCTGGAAGCAAAATGCAAATGAAAGCGTGCTGCACAGGTAACTACCAACTTCCCACAATACTTGGTACGAAGTGTAACGACATACAGCCTGTAGAAACGTGTTACAACATGCAACAAGTTTCCATAGGGGATTTTTTTTTTTTTTAATTCCCTTTTAAACTAAAGCTTGAACTTCCTACAGATTTATTGTGTGCTTTTGTAATAGCCCTCCTGGGGGGTTTCACTGGCTGTCCTCCATGTCCCCCAGAGGGTAAGGTTGCACATTAGGCTGATCACAAAAAGGTGTGCACTGGAGAAAAGTAGAATATCCTTTATAAAGTGTTTGTGTTTTTTTTCTTTTTCTCTTTTCAGTCATTTAACAATTAAATACGCTTGTCTTCCCAGTATCATCTTGATAATGACTAACCTATAGTGTTGCTGTTGTGCAAGGTATTGTCCTCACTTTGTAAGGTGTTCTGTTGGACTTCATTGCATGAAACGTGCATGTGCAGGAACATAGAAATCTGCCAAAAATCTTCACTTGAGAGCTCCACCACCAAAAAAGCATTTAAGCTGCCTCTGTCCACAGTTCTTTAATCTGCTTTGTGTGGAATTCAAATTACAGAAGTCCTTGTCTACCCACTCCACGTCTTCATCTCAGTGGCACTAGAGCAAAGTGCTGCTGTTACGATGGTTGCACAGATGGCTTTTTCACAGGGTAGCTAAGAACTGTAGAATGAGATAGTGAACACTGTTCCTTCCTGTTTTTAATAAGGATTAAAGTGGTAATCCTTGAATGGAATCTGATCTTTCAAACACAGTTTTCTTGCAGAGCTTGTATGCTATTGGCTTGCCTTTTGTTGGAAGAGTCTGCATCTAAGTGATCTTTTACTGCCAGAAAACAAGAAGAGTTGAAGACTCTACCAAAACTTTTCCTTCTAAAGCACCAGAATAATAAATGGGGTTTTTATGGAATCCTCCAGTATAAGGAGCTTCTGTAGATGGGTGTAAATTTCATGAACAATTTGCACAGAGGGAATCTGATACGTGCAGTTGGCAGGTGTTGCCTGTTTCCTAGCACTTCTTGTTGGGTAAGGTAGATTCTACAACTACGATACCTGGTGGTAAAACTATTTAGCTTTGTTGTGTTCTTAAAATCAGGATGTACACATTATGGTAGGGGTGGGAAGGCTGGCTTCCTGCTCTTTTCAAAGCTTCAGTTGCTGCTGGTGTATGTGGTACATCATAGAAGCTGTCTGTTTTGCTTACACCCACATGTGCTTCTGTAAAGTACTAATAGGACAGTGTAGGAACTGTTTAAGTTTAGAGGTCTGTGCATATATATATATATATATAGTAACCATTTCTTGTTACTGTGGTGGAGAGCTTTTCTGGTGTGCTTGACATCAGCTCTAGCAGGTGGTGATGAAGTAGCACCAAAAGGCCATGGTGAGAGAGGTCCCTGTGCAGGCATGACAGACAGTGGTCACCTCCAGCTGCAGAAGAGCTAAATGAGCAACTGGCAGTTCTCAGTGGGGAAGAAAGGCTTATCAGCCATTCCAGCAGAATGATGCTTCCAGATCCCAGGCCCTGCTGCCTCCCATTGTGATTCCTTCCTATAATGCTGCTGATGTGTAGCTTGCTGCCTCCCCTCCTTCCCACAGACATGGTCCTCCCCTTCTAAATCACAGCACCACTGCCGTTTTGTAGCAGCTGAGAGCTATGGCCTGATGTCCACGTACTGTGTGCCCACTTCCCATGGTGTCAGCAGTCAATGACTGCTGCAGGTAATGGGCTATTGCTGGAAGCTCACAGTGGTCCAAAGGTGAGATCCTGACTGAGCAAAATGCCCATTGACGTCAGCAAAAGCAGGATCTCACTGAGAGCATGAGGTCCAGAGGCTGAAACTGGGAAGCTCTGTCAATATATCTCTCTGCTTTCCTTTTGCCTCTGATACACATAATATTTTTCAGTTTATTCTTTTCAGAGCTGAGTAAGAAGCAGCTTTCTGTCCCATTAAACTTCTCAGTAGGCACAAAGCATTAGGAAACAACCATGAGCAAAACAGAGCATTGTGAAACAGAGGTAAAACCAAGAATTTTACAAAAAATCTTAGGGTAAGCCAGGTATGAAAAGGGTTCAGGAGTGATCCAGAAAGTCAGACGACTTATCCAGCAGATTTGTAGAAGCTATAGCAGACAGCAGAATTCATAAACAGATGGATAGCTGGAGTCATTAAGAGGCATCGGTGTTACTTTTTTAGAGAAAAAATTGTCACAGAGGAGCCAGTGAGCATGTGACTAGGTATAGTCAATGTAGTGCACTTGAGTTTTCAAAAGGTTTTGATAGGGTTATCAAAGGTTTTTAAGGAAGCAAAGGTGTCTTGTGATTAGAAGGAAAGACTTTTTATGGATAAATAATTAGAAAGCAATAAAAATATGTGGTTAGTTTATCAGTGGCGAGCGGTTTCTGTGAAGTCCCTCGAGGGTCTTTGTTGGAATCTGTGCTATTCAACCACTTCAGTAGTGACCCAGAAGGAGACTGAATGTGCTGATAACAGAAAATTATTCAATATAGAAAAAGCTAAAAGCTGCCTACAGGGAATTAGAGAAGGCTCCTAATTTACTCTGTATTGGGTGAAAAAACAATTACTTGAATTTATGTCACTGTATGCTAACTAATGTCAACAAAACCCCACAGATTATATAATGTGTATACTGATGAGCTCCAAATTAGCTGTTGTTTTCAGAAAAGAGATCTTGATATTGCAGAAACATTGCAAAGCTGTCAGCTCAGTAAGCAATTATGAAAGCAAATAAAATGCTGAATTTTGATAAGAAGCTACCACTGAATCTGCCTACATATATAATGCTGCCTGCAGTTCTGGCTGCATTTCAAAAGAACTTAGTAGAAGGTGAAAAGGCATCAAGAAAAGCAGCAAAAAGGATCAAATGCATCATAATGACTTATTTAAAATGAGAGACTATATAAACTGGGATTTTTCTGTCTGATTAGAGACTACTACTGGAGTAGCATAAAGTCAAGAATGGTATGGAGAAGGTGTGTAAGGAACAATTATTTGCAAATTCTCATTCAGAAAGAAGGGAAAGACTACCTATCTTATCTAAAATACAAGTACTTTTTTTTTTCTGTTTTTATCAGCGTGTAACAATGTTGTGAAACTCCCAGCCATAGGAACTTGCAAAGCTAAAGATAGAAGTGAACACAAGAGAAAACTAAACATTATCACAAAGGTTAGGTTCAATGTTTGCTGTTAAACACAGTGAACCAGGTGCAACCTCCAAGTCAAAAAAAGCCCTAAACCACAGACTGCCAAAAGCGTGGGGCAGTGCGTGAGGGGCCGACCTCCTAACTTGCTCTTCTTCTCCTCTAAGCAACCTTTATCTGCCACTGATGATGGACCCTTGTCTGATGCAGCACTGACTCTTCTTATGTTTTGTATGCTTCTCCTGAAGGGTCAGAGCTGGAGCCCTGGCCTTCACGTACATGGGCTCAGTGATGCTTGGAATCGCGCGCCATGGCTGCCTCAGCAAAGAACACCAATCCAGAACGTTCATGGCCTGAGAAATTTCCTTCCAGGGCACATGTTGACATCACTTGCTATTAAAAAGGATGGGAGGGAGGTTGAGAAGGGGTGTGTCATTGCTTTTACCATCTGTTTCTCCAGTTGTGTCAAGAAGCAAATTCAATGGGAAGTTTTTCAGTCTGTCTTCTGTGATACAGAAAATAACTTTCTGTTTATTTTCCTTAACTTCCTTTTTTAAATTTTACTCTTGGCTCTGTTCTTTCAACAGTCACACCTTTATTTTTCTTTAGCCTTTATTAAGCAGAATGTTGTATTTTATGTTGTTATTTTGCACCTTGTCATACTCTTTGCTGTTTGTACACTGGTATGGAATGTCTTTCTGTTACAGATTATCTGAAAAGGCTGCTCTGCCCTTTCTTTCTTTCAGATTTCATTTTTTATTTTTCTCTCTCTTTGCTTCTGTAGATGACAAAGTCCACAATGGAAGGATCCAGTCAAACATGCCTAGTGCCACAACCAGGCCTGTCAGATGGAATACCTCAGGTCAGCTTCCGATTAACAGACAGTGGTTCATGTTGGAAGGAAATGGATTTAACAGATGAAATCTCCTTCATTAACAGTGATGTGTTTTTCTCCAGGTTAGTGCTCCTTTTTTGTCTTTGTGTTTTTTTCTTTGGTTGTTCTGTACCTGCACCTCCAGCTCTGAGCATCTTGAATGCTTTTTTTCCATTTATGCTTACAAAGTCAGGTATGCTGGAGTGTGAGGTAAATTAATGTGCGTATCCCTGTTGAAGCCACACATTCCAACAGGTTCCTTACAAAGCCAGCTGTGTGCTCTAGTTTGCTTTCCAATACAACTTTTCAAGCATATGAAGGTGGCCTGCTTGGTGAAGGAGTGCAGATGGACAGCACTGATCTAAGATCAGGCACTAGAAATTAGACCAAGCACAAGATGAAACAAACCAAAAAGTAAGGTGTCTCCTCTGAGTAATTAGCTTACTTGATCTGCCCAGTTTAAGTCTTAACAGACGGCTAACTTCATTCTCAGTCTCAATCCAAAGAGGAAGGGGTTTTTGAACGGTTTTCTTTTTCTGTCAGGAATGATAATAGTACTAGTGTTGTTCAGACAAGACAGAGAATAAAAGTATCAGTAGAGTATCTACCTGAATTTATCTGTAAGAGTCTGTCTCTCTAGAGCATCTATAAAAGCATCTATCTAAATGAGTATGCTGAGTTTTGAATGCTGGCACTTTGTCAATGAGGTGAACAGATAATGGGCAGTTTGGCTTCTTGTGAAGCCTTTCCCTGAACATCAGACTGAAGCAGTGGCCTTTCGTTGTTCTCAGGATATTGAATTGAGTTTGTCATTCCCTTCCTTCTTGTGTCTAGCACAGCAAATGAATGTTTCAGGTTACTGTGGGAAATTGCTCTATGCTACTGAAATAAGGGGTTGGCCTAATGTGGGAACTAGTGCTATTTACATGTCATGAAACAGGACACCGCAGTGTCTCTGCATACCAGCACAGAACACAAAGCAGTGGCAGTGCTGCCAGACACGTAACTGAGTGACTTCACTGTGTAAGCAGGAGTCGGGTGCTATTCTCAGCACTAGTGCAGACAGACAGCACTCAGCTTACGAGACGAGTTAGCAAATTATTCACTAACACAGGATTTTGATTCATAATAATAGCGGAATGAGCTAGGAAATTATGCACAAACACCAGATTTTGAATGATCATGATGGTGGTGAAGCATAGATGTTAAATCTAGTTTCTAGCCTTTGCAGGCATCCATGTTCTTTTAACTTCTGTCTGTCAGCTGTGTGGTTTACTGTCCCCAAGCCTGCCCCTAAAACTCCTGCAGCCAGAAGACATTAGGTTTGTTTACATGTGTTCATTAATCCAGCTTCTTTTGACTGAGATGTGTTAGGAAACAATTACCAAAGCAGATGAGCTGGCAAAAACTAAGGCGGCAATACAGTTCTACCAGCTAGACGGAGCCAAGCAGGTGGGTCTGGGTCAGAAGTTATGGCTTCCTGCATTGATGTGCTGAAGCTTGGCAGAGAGCATGCCCCTGCCCATACTGCATCACATGTTGCCGGGTGTAAAGGGAAATGAAGTGCTTGGGAGTCAAAACAAAGAACTGCAGAGTCTTGTGTCGGGGAAGGTATGTGTGACTGACATACTTCATGAGGTGCATACTTCATTGTGGTTCGTTTAGAAGAACATTTCCCAAAAGACATAATTACTTACTGTAGGAATTCATACTTCCCCATCAATGTGTAATTCCTTAGGAGAGTACTGGTGAAGTATGGGACAGTTGAGCCAATACGGGCACAGGACATTAAGCACTAAATGAGATGTGTTTGTAATTAGGCAGAAGGCTAATCTCCATGCTCACACCTTGAGATGAAAGATGTCTGCATCTCTAATGTTATCTGGGAAATTAATAAAATGTAGAAATTAATTATCTTATAATCCCATTTTGTTCACAAACGCCCTAGTTTTCTGTCATTTATCACACTTCTGTACATATTTACCTAATTGGGTTGAGTGTCTGCACCGCTGTTAGCTCCCAGTACTTTTCTGTCAGTGATCTACTGCTGCTGCTGAAGGAAGAGTACCTTCAGGCGGCAGGTTGTTGGGCAGAATGGGATGAAAAAGAGGTCCTGGACTTAAAAGGAAGTGGGGAGAGAGGTCTCTAGCAGACCTAACACACTTGGGGAACAGCTGTCTGTGCAACAGTCAGAAAATCCAGTTCTCTGGATTATTAATGTAGTGCTCTGATACAACTGGAGTGGTTTTAAACATGCTTTTGGCAGCCTTGCATCACCTCTGTGTAATCTAAGCTCACAGTGAGGTACTTAACTACCTGGTATAATCTCAGTGCAAGGCTGCATTAGGAGTTTCCACCTTTTTCAGCAGGACTCTGGCATCTGATCTAGACTATAAAGTGCTTTGCAAACATGCCGCTATTCTTGTTGGGGTGGTTTCTGTCACAAGGTACTAACAGTTCTTAAATAAATGTTATCATTAATTATATGTAATTATAAGATATGTTGTAGTGGAATGACTGTATCTTCTCAGCCATCATATGATCTTTGTTAGAAAAGAATAAAGGTTGTTCTTGGCAATGATAATAATTTGCTGTTTCATGAAAATGCCTGTGGTTTGTTCCCTTTCCACGCTCAGATACCATGAATGGTATGAAGAGGATGAAGGGCTACACAGAATGGTAGATGCAGAAATCCACCTTCAGCAGGCTCAGAAGTGTAACAGTGAAGAAATAACCACACACGCTAAGCCCTTAAGCATCCCCTCCTCCCCCCCACCCTCCCCCCAGCAAGGACTGCTGTAATCTGTAATAAATTTTCAATCAGTTTCATTTGACACTGGAGCAGAGGTCTTCAGGGAGAAGTTGGAGACTTCTGGTTGATTAGTAATTTTTGATGCTATTTAAAATACCTCTCGGTATGTGTTGACCTCATACAGTTGACTTTAAAATGAAGATCTATGTATTAAGTAGCAGCTTCAGTTGTGACTATGTTGTCTAGAATGGCTCGCCAGTTTGTTATGCCTGCTTACAGGTATGATATTCCTCATCACAGGAATTTTTGAAGGTGCTGCTGTCATTTGAAATTTGCGAAATATCAGTTGCAGTCAAAACATACTGCAGAGTACAAATCTGTATCACCTTCTGTTCACAACTGTTATCTTAAGAAAATGGTATTTGTAAAGTTGATATGTTCTTTTTTCTAACCAAAATAGATGGATTAGCTGTATGTACCCATAATCCCCACTAGCACATAATGTACATGTTCTCTGGAAAGTTGCCTCGTTATTATAGCTGTGTGCCCAGGGCAAACTGCTAATTATGCAGTAGCAGAAAAGCATACCTGTACTACAGTCTTTGAGTAAATCCCAAAACAGTGGAGAAAGAAAGGAAGGAAGGGATGAGAGAGAAGAGACTGGTCCTCTGAAAGAAGGATGAAAGTCTGTAGGTGATATGCAGCCTGTTACATATTTCTGTGAGGCTTACCTCATATTTGCAAGAGCTCCTGTGCAAAGCTTCAGAGAAGGGCATCCAAACTTCCGGACTCTGTGAACCACACACATACTTTATCTTTACCTGGTTGAGAGCCACAAGACCCACACTGCAGACCTCAGGAGCTGGGGGAGGCAGCAGCTTTGGGAGTGGGGTGTAGGCAGGAGGGAACGGGGCTCCCTGGGGCTTTACCAGCTACTCAGTGAAAGGGGGCTAGGGTGGGCTAGCAGCTCCATGAAGCCAAGTTCCTGTTTGGGTCCCTGTTTCTTTCTACTGTCAAGAAGATAAATGTCTGCTCAAAGCTCTGGTTCCAAAGGGTTATATACATAACTGCAATAGGAACTGGAGTGATTTTGGATGTGCCTAGAGGTGCTAAAACTTAAGTGCTTCAAATAACAGATTGAAATGGATTTTACTTCAGGGATAGGATATATTAACATTTAAGTGGATACAAGAATAGGAGGGCCTCTTGCCCTTGCAAGGGCCTCTTGCTAAGAGCAATGCTCTTAGCCTTCCATGCTAAGCTTCATATACAAGCAAAGAAAAGGAGGGAAAATGCTTCCTGCAGCCAATATGTGAGGCGGGATTGTTGATGGTGAGCAGAAATGTCTTTCCTGATGCTGGCTCAGAGGTGGATGCCGCCTACAGACTTTTGTCGTCGTTCTCACCATCCTGGATCTTTTTCCCGGGAAAGGGTCCTGATACAGGCTTTGCTGTTGTATATGTCTGTTCGAGCACTTGCTGGAGCTGCCTCTCTTTGCAGTCCTGGTACTGTTTTGAAAGAGGATCCCTTAGTGGGAGGGCACCCTGCTGTTTGCAATGCTGTTAGGCTCTCTGTGTGTTCCCTAGGTGGAAATACCTATCAAAGGAGTGCCGCCAGGTACCCTTCCTTCCTAGCAGTGGTCAGGTGCTGGGGAATGGGTGCACGTATGGCAGCCAATCTTTGTGAAAAACATTGTGCAGCTCCTGAGAGCCAAAGCTTAGAGCAACCATGGCAGTTGTTGTGTAAGCAAGCCGCCTTCTCCAGTACTTTCTAGCCAAGTTGTTGTGTGCCAAAGATCATAAATTCCCGTTTGTGGCTGCATTCACAGCTGCAATGGGGTTTGCCAGCACAGATGCCCTTTGATGGCTTTCTAATATGTGCATGTTCCCAAATACAAGGTTTGTTTATATCAGCCTTTTGTCTGCAAAGATCCTTATGTCTGGCCTATGTCCTGCAGATAAAGGGATCACACGCTTCCCTAAATTAAGGAGTGGGTTAATGTACCCTGCTGCACCCTCTTCTGAGTGACACTGCATGTTCTCACTGTTAATTGTTGAGGTATGAAAACACATGTATTTGTATACTGAGAAGTTTGTGCTTACTATAAACACTTTCCTATTCCTAAACAATTTGTTGGCTTTCCTTTGAGCAGCTGCGGTTTCAAACCAAGGCAAGCCAAAACTTACCATTATTCTCTGGCATGTGATAACAACTTGGGTGTCTGTTGTTGCCAGAACAAATCAATCAGGGGGGCTGGTGTTGTTTGCTTAGCTGTCTATTTTTGTTTAGGTTTGGGGTTTTTTGTTTTTTAAGGCTGTCGTGCCAGTACATTCAGTCCCTATCCAAAGTAATAATTTGCCTTATCACTCAGGAGCCTTGCTGCCAGGTTTACATAAGGGATTGCTGCCAACAGAGCTGCCCTCCAACAGCCGTGGATTCTTCGAGAAAACGGCTCAGGAAAGGAGCAAAGGTCTGGAATGAGATCAATGGGGAGGTGGTGCAGGCAGTTGCCTTCTGCATCGTTTGGCAGCAGCCTCTGTCAGGCCCTGCTCTGAGCCCTCAGAGAGGACTTTTTATGTAAGGCATTGTTGCTGTTTGTCACTTTCAGCCTTTAGGTTGTGTTGAGTTAGTTTTTCCAAGCTGACTCATTTAACTTTGCGAGCACATTTGTCTCCACCCTCCTATGCAATCAATTCCCTTCTTTCTTGCATTGTGAGATGCTGGCAGTAGGAACTGCCTTACATAATGAGTTGTTAAGCATTCAGTTTTCTAAAAACACAAAGACCGCCTCAAAGACGTGATTTATGTGTCTCTCCAAGGTAGGTGACTGCAAATGGCAAGTCAGGGTGTGGTTTCAGCTCTTCCTGGGTTCTCCTCCCCTATCTATAGCCAAGATGTAATGACAGTCACAGAAACATGTAATTAGGTAGATTTTTTCCTGTGCAAGTCACCTGGGTGGATTTCAATTTACTTTTCCAAGCATTTACCCTCTCTCTTCCACCCTGCACAGGTTACTCCTTTAGATTAGGCTTTGTCCGTTACACTAGTCCAACCTTCCTATTTACCTCTAGCCATCTTATCTTTGCCTCTCTATGAAAGATATACCTCGTGACAAATTATGGCTTGTGGAATGGAGAACGTTTCAAATCTGATGCCCCGACCTGAGCCACAGAAGTGGAGGTTCATCTTGGAAGCAACAAGTGTCATAAATGAAACAAGGATCTGATGACTGTTAGATGTAGGAAGCGGCACTTTAATGTCGTAACGTGCATAGGGAAACAAAACTTCTTCTTTCAGTCCATGAGCCAAGTATATCAGCTTTTCCTGTTTCCTGGGACAGCATCCAGAAGCCTTAGAAACCAGAAAGGGACTACAGTAAGTTCACAGCAATTGAGTAACAGAGCTGAAAAAAACTCACTCCCTTTCTGTGTCGCAGGCATTGCCCTCTCAGCTAGAAGAATTTTTTATTTTGTCATCTTGTTCATTTTTTCTGCATCTGCTTTTGCTGTGAGGAGAATGTCCTT
The DNA here is from genome assembly GCA_013400335.1 of Eurystomus gularis. Classification (NCBI taxonomy): domain Eukaryota; kingdom Metazoa; phylum Chordata; class Aves; order Coraciiformes; family Coraciidae; genus Eurystomus; species Eurystomus gularis. The sequence continues at coordinate 29,939 of VZZY01000413.1, forward strand.
TAATCTCATGAGGCTTGTAGCTTTTTGACACCAGCTGGGTCCGATAATAGTTTTTGCTGTAGGAAATAAGGTGCAAACATCTTTGGCAATTTTGAAGTCATTTTCAAACAAAAGGATCGGTGGCCTCTTATAGGAGAACACACAGTGGATAATAAGGAACGTAAGCCAGCTGTGGAAGTCTTTGTGCTTTAAATATTTGTGTTTACAAAAACCAAGACACCCTTCACTAACCTCTCTTACTAGCAAAGAGGGAAGAGGCAGAGTCTCTGCCCTGTGACTTGACTTATTTTTACTGTACTGAGTGAGTAGTTCCCTCTCCTGTAGCTTCCTCAGCCCATCTCCTGACCTGCTTGGTGCATTGTTCAGCTGCGGAGGTTCAGCCTAGCGTGTCTTGTTTCCGGTAGTTTTGCAGAGCCAGCAGTTTTCTACCACCTGAAGTTGTGAGGTCCTCCTTCCTGTGCAGCTTCCCAGCGGGGACCTGGGCCCACGTCCTGCAGGCAGTCCACAGGAAGATCAGCGGGCACAGGTCACCGAGTTCTCAGCCAGGCTTGTTTGCTGCTGCAATTTCCCGGTTTAGCTGAAAGAACTGTGCATTTGGACGTTGTGTTCAGCACGTTACAGCATAGGCTGATGGAGTTCAGCTGTAACTTCCCATGACACACATGCATATTTCTAATCAAAATGGTCAGCTGGCTGTCTAATAAGAAAAGGCTGTGGGTGGCAGGGAAGGGTTGTCACTCACACCTCTCGTCACTTTGCTTGCATCTGTTTGTCTCTGAGATGTTTCAGTGTTGTAAAATCCTCTTCTTTCATGATCGGTGGCCATGAGAGGTTTCCTCTCATATTATCTGTTGTGAGGAATGTGATCCTGAGCTGAGCGCTTCTCTACAAATCGCACTTTCTCACAGGGGTTCCGTGCCTTCCTCCTGGCCTGAAGGGGCTGCAGTGAGAAAGTGTTAGTTCTGTTTCTGTACTAAAACTTTCTTTTTCATTCTGCACCTGCTGCAAGAAGTGTATTTGCAGCAGGGATGACTGCAAAGAGGGGATACTAGCTAATTGCAAATAAATTACTGAAGGCCGCTTGGATATTAATGATTACCGGTCATTAAGGCTTTGACAGGACTGCTGGAAACAAGATATTCCACCACCAGTTCCTCAGGCCCTTTCAGCGTCTCCAAGCTCTCTGCATTCAGAAAGTTTGAGTCATGTAGGGAGGGATTAATATCTAATAAAATAACTTTGTTATTTTACTGCATTGTGGTTAGGAACCACCTAACCACCATGAAATGATTACTCTCTTGAGAGCATTGCTAACAGTGCACCATATTTTATATAATTTGTAGGTGTTTCCTTCAAAAAAACCCCACATTGAAACCCCAGAAAGTATCAAATTGAAAAAAAAAAATCGAGTGATTTCAAGTCCACCATCTGAGAGGGCTACTGAGCATCACTGAAAAGAAGTTTTCCTCTAAACTCTCATAAGCTTTTGCTGGATTTATGCCCCTCAGGTAGAAAAACTTGGATTTTTCCCAGGACTGTGAACATGGGTTGGGAAATTGCAAGCTTACAGACCTTCCTCTTGTGTTCTAAATGTTCCCGATAGCTAAACATAAGCTTATGCTGAACTTTTGTTTCTCTTCAGTATCCACTTGTGCCACTCCTAACATTGCTCAGACTGGCCTGCAGCAGGATGGGAGCATGTTTGTGCAACCTGGACACGTACAGAGTGGTGAGACTCAAAGCTGATGTTGCAAATGAAGGGCACAGCAGTGAGCTGTGTTGATTGAGCCCAGGATTGTTGTATCTGGCTGTTCACAAACAATAATTTGTGTTCCTTGTGTACACACAGCTAGGTGCAGGAGAAAGCCCTGGGACTAGCCCGAGAGGGCTGTGCTCCAGTCAAATACAGTCAGGTTTTAATAGATCTGATCGGAATTGTCTTTTAGCCGGGATCTCCCTTGCTTCCATGGCAGATGCATCTTCCAGCTTTAGGCAAAGAGAAGGAGTTATTCTCACCCAGCTCACTCTTCCTTAAATACCTCCCAGCTGGAGTCAGTCTCTTCTGCCAAGTCATCTTTTCCCACCACCTCTCCCAAGAGCCAGGCCAGTCTCTGGGGCGCTTGCGCAAAGGGAGGACTCCTTTCAGTCATGTCATCAGCTGAAGAAGAGGAGCTATTTCTAGAGGGTTTTTCTGGATGGTAACTCTGCCAAACTGCCTCCCTTGCCAATACGGACAGACAGCAGTTTATCTTTCAGTGGAGCAAGAAGCCACGTGCACCAAATGTGACTGGTGTGGCCTGCTCCGCTGCTTTGCTCAGCCCCTTCTGACACAGTTGTTATTTTCATAATGCATTTCACTTTAAGATGCTTTAGAAAGCAGGAGACATGGTGGATGCAGAGGCATGGAGTTCAAAGGACAGTTATTTTGTAGCGGATTGGAAGGATGTTTGGAAGGTGGGAAAGTGCGACACCAGTGACATTTTTTGGTAAGGAATATAAATAATGTAGGTAGTGCCAAGGGCTCACTTAAAAATGTTTGGAATCTTTTTGCTGACAAATGCCAAACATTTTCATTGCTCTGAAACAGCTGAACTCTTAAAGGGTCTTTGTGCAGGCTGTTTTGTAAAAACAGCGGTTTAGAGGAGTGGGAGAAATTCCACTGGACGTTAATATTTAGGAATTTCATTGGATTAGCAGAGCTTTGGAAAAAGCCTGCTTTGAAAACAACTTGAATATGACCGAACTCCTGCTTGTTTACTTGTTCTCCCATGCTCTAGCACTTGAACTAACTGGTGCAAATGAAGAACCTAATGACCTGTTGCACAGCATGCTTTACCCTGTTCCCATAGCAGATTAGCTGGCACAACCATTCATTACTTGATGCTTTCCCAGAAAACCCTTTAGGAACCTACTCCCTGTCCTCCCCCTTCTCTAGGAGGGAGGCCAAGAAATAATTTCTGGGCTATCCCACGGGGCAAGAGCCCTTTCGAACAAGTTAAAGCAGCTGACAAGCGGGTGTGGCAGTGCTTGCAAAGGACACTGCTGCTTCATGAAGAGCAGCCACAGCAGCTAATCCAGGTCTCCTGGGAGCTTGGAGTGTCCCTCTCAATGGGAAATGTGCGTGCATGCTTATCTGTTGGCTGAGATCAGGAACTCTGAGAACCTGAAGCTCTGAGAAGCTTTCAGCTTGGTGTTTACTTTTCTCCTGTCTCAGCAAGTTTAAGGAACGATTTTGGAATATGTTTCCTCCTTAAGAGATTTTAACTAGCTTTGTTTAAAAGGTAATTTGGGCTCCAAGTTGCGGGAAGGAACAGAAGAGCTACAGTGCGAAAACTCAGTATATTCCCCACAGATATGCCAGCAATACTTGTATTTCTATGCCAGTGCAAAAAATAAAAGGGGTAAAATGAAGTTAACTGAGAGCAACCTGCTTCTCTTTTGGACAAGAGGAGAACTATTTAAGAAAATGAGGAAGAGGTTTCTGCAGGTGGCATCTGGGCAGTCTGCCTAAGGCTTGGTGTTCATAAACAGAGGCAACGGTAAGTTATAAGGACATTAAAAATTCACCATCATCTTTGAATTGTGTCAGTTGCTAGTTATCCTCACCATTTAAGAATGTCTCGTTTCTAGTTGTAATTTGTCTGTCTTTGACTGGAAAGCTGTTAGATTTTGTTCAGTTCGTGAGTACTAGGTAAAAAGTTAATGTTTCTTGCCTGCATAGGCTCTTTTCTTTGAAAAGTTTAGTTTTTATGTTCCCTTCATGGGTTGTCTCTGAACACTCTTTAATTTTTCACAAGTTGCTTGAGAATGGGCGTTCCTGAACTGATCAAAGTCCTCTGTAGCAGCCACCCCATAGGAAATACAGACATAATATACTTTTTCCGTGCAATATCCATGTTGATGCCTCTGAGGACAATATGAATTTCTTTAGCCACAGAGTCACTCAGGGCTTGTATGGAAGTGCTGATCTGGCGTGACGTTGTATCCCCCAGTAGGACCCATTATCTTGCATACAGTTCCCAGATTTGACTCTTCTATGTCTGTACTGTAACTTCTAATGCTGGCTTGCAGACAACATACAAAAAGAACCACCGGTATTATTTTACATTTCCTTTCAGATCATTGATAATACATTAAGTGATACAGGGTGATACACATAGCATAGTACCAGCCTTGGAAAGTCACTGTTAGTACTTACCCTCATTCTGAGGATTCCCCTTTTACTAAATTGCATTTCTGACATATTAGTTGCTCTTTCTTCCCATTTATGCTCTTTTGGACAGGGCCTATTTAATCATCTGTCTACTTTGTTTGGAGATGAAGGGCCACAGTTTCCAAATATGGTTTCTATTTACATGTGACTTGCTTATTCCATGTGTGCACACAAATCTTCTGGCCTGCGGGAGATTTTCCAGGGTATTTATCATTTATAATTGCAGATGTCTGTATGCACAGATACTCTAAAGAGAAAAATGCATGTATCAATGCATGTATGTGTACATAAATAATAGCATTTAAAATTTTGTATTGGTGGTATTTTGAAAAGTACAGTCTTTAATTTTCAATCTGATGATATCTTTGCTATGCAGTTCATCTTTCTGCTGGCAGAAATTATTGCATAACTTTGTAAACACTGTGGGAATACATTGATGGTATTGAACAGAAGAACTCCAGTGTCTTAAAAACCCTCAGATTTTATCAGACCAGGCAAGATCTTTTCTTAAAAAATAGTATCTCATTTGTGTATGACAATGCAGTGAGGCAAAGGATAACTCCTTTTCAGGAGGCAAGCACCGCCACATCCTCATGAAATCCATTATCTAGATCATTTACATCTCATATCCTCTGGTGCTGTTCACAGATCCTCTTCTCTTGTTGCTTTATATGCTGAGAAAATTACTTGGTGTGCAGCTAAGTACAAAAAGGAAAGAAAGAGGAGAAAACACTTCTGTAATGATGATTGACAGGAGACTTCCTTTCCAAACGCGTGTTCATTCTTTAGGCATTGATGGTGGTGGAGAAAAGTTATTATTCATGTTTAGCTCCAGCCAGTGTCTATTTTCCTTTGTTGAATCTCTGTAAGAAATTTGCAAATCAAATAGTTTGAACCCAGGTGTTACCTTGGTGTAGGTGCTGAAGCATGATGGTGTGTGTTGGTATTTTAAGAGGCTTTTTCTATTTTATTTTACCTGCTGTCTGTTTTCCTGAAGTATTTGCAATACACTAAGGAGCATGCTGTCAGTGGAGAGGATGCTGTGCCTGTCCTGAGAGAGGGTTTTTTTTCCCCACTCTGTGTGTATGTTTGGTGGTACCATAAATAGACACTGCAGTGCATTGCTACTGCCAACAGATGAGATTGAACTTTCTGAGCAACAGGAATGCAAGAAATGTATGAAACTTGCAGAAGAGGTTTTGTTTTCTGTGTTTAACATGGGAGAACAAATTCAGCAAGTACCAACAAATCCAAACCAAAATGTTCTATAATCCCGGGTTTTATACGTGATAACCCAGTTTGAATTATGCAAGTTAAAAAGGGCGTAAGAGGGCAGGGGGAGGGTAGGAATTCCTGCCTCTGCCGCATAGCAAATTGGCTCTAACCTAAACATCTGTGAGGAGGAAATGGAATTGTTTGAAGATGAGACTGCATTTTTCTTCAGCTTTTGTCTGCCTACTTTGTGCCACTTGTATGTTGCTTGTGGTCTGTACCTGTGAACAGGGGAGGTGAAGGGATTAGCAAGGTGAGGGGTTCAGAGGGCCTGTTGAGATGATGCGAACTGAAGTGAGGTGACCTGCACCGCGGGGTAATTTCCCGCTGTTTGAGTGCAGGTACTACCGCTCTTACCCACATTTGGCCACTGTGCCCCAAAGTACTTTTAAAAATTTCACTCTCTTTCACATTTCTCCATGTTAAAATATTTTATTGTAATACCTGCAGCTGCTCCAGGAATAATTAAAACCTTGGGAAACTGGCAGTGAGTGCTAGCAGAAGTCCAACAGCTGCATTTTTCCATCTTTGATCTCCTTTCTTTTAATGGGTGTTGAAGTTGCATGCCAGTGGGTGCACAGGGAGCTAGGGTACCTCTTCTTAGTCGTGATGTTTTTGGCAATGTTGAGGAGGCAGATGAGGAAGGAGAGGAGAAAAGTGATACCCCATTGAGGGTAGTCCAAAAGAAGAGAACTGAAACAGAAGGTGTATTGGAAGGTGTCTTATGGCACAGGGAGCCCGTACAACTTCTGCATTCTCCCAAGGCATCTGGTTGATATTAGCATGATGCCAGGAACTAATCCTCTTCACTGATGCTAATTCATAAATTAATCTTGCTGGTTATTACAGCATCTCTTTTTGTTAGTGAATTCTTTGTCGAGGATCTTAGTACTTTTAAGCTCATTTATACAGACAAGTCCCATGGAAGTTACAACAAAATAGCTTGGGTATAAATTCAGAGCACAGCAGCTATTTGAATTATTTCACTTCTGTTTATTCAGCAAGCTGCTCTGGAGAACCCTGACTCCTTCCTCATGTAGATGAGTCCTTAGTTAATGTGGAAAATTAATTTTTTTTATTGGCATCCTGATGGTAACACTCAGTTTATAAAAGTGTAATAAACTATGAATAATTGTATGTGTATACAAAAAGACTGGCCAGGAAGAGGCAATTTGATTTATTGTCAAATTGTGAAACAGTACAAGGTGCCTTTGTTTTATACTGAAGCAGCTTTAGGTATCAGAATAAAATCTTTCTCTCATGGCTTTAGTTGCTTAAAAGCACATATGGTGCATTTAATTTAACAGGAAATCATCAAGATATTAATTTAATTGCCACAGATAAGAGCAGCCCAGATCTGTGATGGTGGAGTGCTTTATCAGCACTGCTGACTTACCTAAAAAGAGGCCCTGTGCTGTGCCTGGTGTGCCTGTGGCACAGCAGAACAGGCTTGTGCTGAGGCAATGGGCAGAAGCGTTACTAACGCGCTTCTTCCAGTCAGCCTGCTGACAGGAGCAGATATTAAACAGTTTGGCGTACTGAATTCTCACTTGACCTCTGCGTCTCCACTCCATGCCACCGCTTTCTGAGGCTGCAGCTGCCTGCTGCTCTTGTTTTTGACAGAGAACGCCTCTGCCTCCAGCTGAGAAAGGTCAGGATCTGTTAGGCATGTGAAATGTCTGATACCCTTCTGCTAACCTGTGAGTGTCATCTGCTTCTCCAGAAAGCTGGTGTGGCTCTTGTTTAATTCGCATGACCTACATCTGTATGGAAGTCTTAGACATACAGGTACTAAGCTCTTGCTGCAGATTTCTCCCAAACTAATGCTAGTCCTTGCTGGCGTTGAAGGTGATGGTGCTTTTAATATTGCCTTGAATTTTGAAGATCGGTATGTATGGCTGTGCCAGAATTGGCCATTAGGCTTTTACCATCTAAAATGTTGAATGCATACATTTTTTATGCCCCTTTGCCAGTTTGAAATTGTCCCATTCCTTGTCACATAAAGCATGCAACATAGTAACATCATTTGCAGGTTTCTGTCCCCTGTCGGGGACAGTTGAAGGCAATTCATTAGGCCTTCTGGGTAGAGGAGGTGCAAAGGGGAAAAATAAAACTGGGTATGTTCCTTCAGCGGCCATCAGATGTTTCAGTGCAGGACCTTCTTGGGGATTTCGTACTGTTCGTTTTCCAAGGATGCAGTGTCCTCGAAAGTGGCATACCCATCGTGGGGGGTTCGTTACTGCTCTTCCCAGCCCTGAATTTCCACCAAATTAAGTGGTGTGATTCGTTGTTTCAGGGGAATATTTGGTCAGCACCCACAGCTGTAGAAGCAGGAGTGCTTGGGGGTGGCTCACTGAAAACCTCAGTAAAAGTCAGTTCGGTTTCTGCAACGCTTTATTATCACTCCATTTCAAATGTTAAGGGAAGAGTCCTCGTACGCTCCTCTTTGCTGTATGTCAGAATTGGCTGGCCAGCTACTGCACAAACCCTCTGAACTCCCAGGTAGATGTGCCACAGTTGTCAGTGGCCAACCCCACCCCGGAGAGGACCCAGCGCTGCCGTGGGGAGGGAGGTTGTGGGGGACCACATTGCCCCCAGGGTGGCATGTTGGGTGACAGAGGGGACGTGGGGGTGTGTTTGCGGTGAGGCCACACCTTCAGTATTCTGTCCAGTTTTGGGCACCTCTGGAGTAAGTGCAGAGGAGGGCAACAAAGCTGGTGAAGAGCCTGGAGAATAAATCTTATGAAGAGCGATTGAAGGAGCTGGGACTGTTTAGTTTGAGGAAGAGGAGGCTAAGGGGAGACCTCATCACTCTCCACAGCTACCTGAAAGGACATTGTCGAGAGGTCATTGCTGGTCTCTTCTCACAGGTAATTAGCGATAGAACAAGAGGAAGCTTCAAGCTGCAACCAGGTAGGCTTAGACTGGACATTAGGAAAAAAATTTTCACAGAAAGAATAGTCAGGTACTGGAATAGGCTGCACAGGGATGTGGATGAGTCACCATCCCTGGATGTGTTTAAGGGTCATTTAGATGTGGTGTTGGGGGATATGGTTTAGGGGAGAACTTTGTAGAGTAGGGTTGATGGTTGGACTCGATGATCCCAAGGGTCTTTTCCAACCTGCATGATTCTATGATTCTGCGGTGACTGAAAGGGATACAAAAGACCTTGTGGGGTGTTTTTGTTAAAAGGTATCCTGTAATAATTGGCCCTCAGCTTGTGGCAGGGCTGGTCCAGGACCAAGTGGACATCATAAGCCTCTTTTGGTTAACCTGGGTCTGCCGAAGCCGCTGGGGAGGGCCGGGGCCGGGGCGGGAGTCCCTCGCTCCCCGGCGGCGGCGAGAAGGGGCCGGGCCGGGGCCCTCGGCAG
>VZZY01000413.1:39117-154887 GCA_013400335.1 Eurystomus gularis
AGCGGCTCGGAGGTAGGTGGGGATCCAGGCGCTCCGGGGCCATCCCCTCCCGGCGAGCGGTGGGGGTCTGACGGCTCCCTGCGCCCGAGAGACCTCTCCCTGCCGCCGCATCGCTGCAGCGGGGGCTGTGGTGCGGCACGGGAGCCAGGCCCGGCTTGCCCCGGTGCGCAGCCCCCCGTAGCTGTCCGCGGTCCGCAGCGGCAGCGGCAGCAGGGGCGAGGGGTTGAGGTGAAAAGGGCTGTTTTGTTTCCAGGGTGTCGAGACACACCTCCCTTCAGCACCAGCTGTGAGCGCCTACCTGTGCTGGCATGTGCTTCTGCCACGGCGTGGCAGGGGTGGCTGCAGCCAGGCTTTGGAAATGGCAGGGCACAGACCCGCTGGGAGGGTGGGAGAGTGTGCACAGACCTTCTACTGAGTCATTCGGTGTGTTCCTTTTTGATTACCCTTTCAGTTCTTAAAATTAATCGGTCCATAGCTCCTCTAGCCTTATTCAAACGGGCTGAATATCATTCTTTATGTAATCCACAAAATGGTAAATAAGTCCTTTACCGTGCTGTTTCAGCAGAAGCTATGGAGTTGCTGCTTACTTGGACACAATAACATAAAACTGTAATTGCTGCCCAAACTGTTACCGTCTGTTAGATCACGGAGTCCTCTGCAGATAGATGTGGAGGGAGTCTCTTTTGCAGTAATGCAGTCGTGGAGTTCCACGTTGATGACTGCAGAGAAACAGAAATGCGGTTTGAATGTCTTCAAGAAGTAGTCATAGTGGATCCATTCTATTTGAAGGACCAGTCTCACATAGTATATTTAACCTTTTTGTGTTCCTGAGGATCTGTCACAGCAGCGGTCAGAACAAGCGGTTGTTATTGTGCTCTTGACTGTTCACCCCAGGGGAAGATAGATTTCATAGGGTAGCTCTAATTAGACTCTTTGGTTTTTGTTGTTGCAGGGATTAACTCTCCATCAGTTAGAAATGCACTCTGCACTTTAAAGGCTTTTCTTCAAACTCTCATTAAGCCTTGAGCATGGCACAGAATTGTTTGGGCTTTGCAGTTAAAAAAAAATTTCACAAAATCCTGGCTTATTTTCCATCTCTTGATCTATTTTTAGGGTGTATATACTATACTTTTAGCACCTAATTTTCTTTGGACCTAAGGGCAGGCAAGCACAGACTCCCAAATCACATTACAGAGGTGTTCTCCAGGTTGCATCTTTATTTTCCTGTTCTTCTTAGAACATTGTCTCCTCCCTTCTTAGCGCAGAGATTTTCTGTGGGAGAGGGTCTTGCTGGCTTTAAGCATTTTTTTTTGTCACCCTCAGGAAAGGTGATGCCTGGTAGTGCTGAGTAGCAGCAAGGATAGCAGTATGCTTGTGGTTCCTGTGAGGTGGACAGACTGGTGCTGCTGTTCTAGCTGAGGGCACGGACAACTCCCAGTGTACAATTCCTGTTGCTGGGTCTAAAGCAGACTAGTGGCAACCTCCAGGTGCTGTGGCTCAGGGCACTTCCCAACCTGAGAGCATCTGTCTTCCCCTCTCAAGAAAGGGAATGAACTGCCAGCAGTAATGACTCTTGGTTCCCTTCGTGGGTGGGTAAACTCTCTCCTGCAGGTGCCATGCTCTGTGCTGTCTTTGGGCCACAAGCTGGCCATGCTGCGCCTGCCATGGGAAGCCTCCTGTGCTGAAGCAATACTAATGCATCTCTGTGTGGCTGGCCTGTAAAATGTGGGAGAGGGAGGAAGACTATTTAATAAGCTTGTGACATTTAAATAGCATTTGCCACTAGAGCAGCAAAGTATGGTGTCTACCAAAGTACCTCTAAGCTGTGAGTCTGTCTTCCTAAAAAATCATATAATGTGCTTGCATAGAGCCATATGTACTACACAGTGTCATTTTATTCTATATATAGATGTCTGTGGAATGGCACATGATGGGATATGGTGGCCTGCTGTGAGGGGGTGGCAATGGGGACATCAGGGTTATGTTTCGTTGCACGGGAAGAGGTGGAAGGCTGAATGTGTTGAACTCTTCACTGCAGTAAGTACTGAGTTGGCCAAACACTGTAAAAGGCACCTGTGAATGGCACACGGGTTACGTTACTGATTTTTCCAACAACCTGTCCACCGGTAATTGTCTCTTCTATTGGTAATAGGCTAACATGTTTTCTGAATAGCATTAGCTTACTTTAGTAACCTAGGTTCCTAGTTAGAGCATTACTAATGCTGTTACGTGTGGTTTTATTCCTTTTTTCTAGCTCAGTCTGTTGCAGGTGTAACAAAAGCCGTACAAAGCTGAAACCTGTGGCGGCCACCTTTGCCAATCGCACCTGCCAGTTTCCATAGGAGATAAGAAAGGCAGGTACACACTTGGGCCTTGTTTGTGATCAGTGACCTCTCTCCCTTTGCACTATGCTTCAAAAGAATCAAGGCAGAGGAAGAGTGAAGCCATCACATGTAATTCTAGAAAGTGCTTCTGATAGAAGTGGGGAGTGTGGCCAATGTGTTTCTTACCTGTACAGCAACGGTTGTCAGCATGGGCTTCTTGCAGCTGTGGGGGTTGTGTGATTTACCTACTGCTTTGTTTACTTGGGCTCTTTCACAAAATACCTGGTATTTTAGCCTGAGAACACCATTTGTATCCAACTACACTTCTGTTGGTTTTTTTTTTTTGGGTGGCCACTGTGTTCTCTTTAACACATTAGTGAATGTGTGTGTGTGTGAAGTTGTATCGTAAATGAGTCTGATCCTTTGGACTTTGTTATCGCTTTCTATCCAAGGTACTGGGAGTACTTGACAAGCCCTAGTGAGGTATGTTCTGGAATATGTATGTGAAGTGAAGTATGTTCTATGAGGGTGGAGATAACTTGTATCCGATTTTTTTGTTTGTTTTGGTTTATTTGTTTGTTTGTTTGTTTTTCTGGTGGAATAGTGAAGATAAATTCAAACCTGTGATTCTCATCTTCCACAAGTCATAGTCATAGCCTGTTACATAATGCCAAGTTAACTTTGGCCTTCTAGGCTCACATTTGACCCACAGCTAGGTACCCTGTCTTGTCAAAACTATGACGTGATGAGTGTAGGAGCTTGTGGAAGCTCTTACTGGGTACCAGTGGGTGGGCAGGGGTGAGAGGGGGCTCTAACTAGAAGAAGAAATTGATGTGGAAATTTTCTGCACTGTTTGCCTCCAAGGTGTCCACCTGATTTGAGTTTATGAATAAGAAATAATGAATAAGAAACATGTGGCTCAAATTATTAATATTTACCGAAAAACTGAGCTCTTCGATACCTTTATTCGAAGTGTGCAAGCTTTTAACAAACAATCCTGAAATTGCTGGTTACCTAGTAACAGTTATCTACCATTATAATGCAACAGGTATGTGTGCGTTATGCAACTTCACACTGTTAAATTCTGAGAAGAGGTGAGACTTTGGCTGGTACATTCATTCCGCCTCTTTCTGACCCATTTTCTAGTTTTATCCTAGTGAGGACTCTTGCCAAACCACAAGTAGAAGAGAAGACGCTGACCTGTCTTTCATAATATGCCCCAACTAGTTTAAGAAGTAAAACAACAAAAGCAAGCTGTTTAACATTGACGTCATTTTATAGAAGATAAACATATTTGCAATCCAGGAGGATAGCGAGTAGAAAATAATTATATAAGATTATGCTGTCAGGGGTTCCAGTAGATTCAGATATGTTAATATAACTGGGAAATCAGCCTCTCACTCATAGTGACATTTAATCAGCAAGAAGTTTTGCTCATTTCAGCTGGCCACAGGGATAGCCTGTACTTCCGTGATGTTGATTTGAAGTGGGAGGAGGTGTGCAAAAAGGTTTCAGTGTTGGGTTTTTTTCCCCCATTGAGGCAATGTGCCTTAATCTCAGTGCCCACTCACGCACAGTTTGCGCAGTTATGCCTGTGGATAATACAGTATATTCTTAGTGTGTGTGGCTGTGCTGTGTGTTGGTGCTTCCTAGAATTAAAAGGGCCCTACTCTAGGCTTGAGTACTTATGCCTCAATCCTGACTGTAGAAGATAGAGCAAGAAATAGTACGTGAGTAGTATGGCTACTAGAGTGATCCTTCGTAATCACCTCAGCTTGTCTCTCTGAAATAGTAATACCGGTATTTTGAATGCCAGATAAAACAGGAGACAGAAGCTCATGCTTTCGGAAGGCTAATAGGGAACCCTCCCCCAGACAGATCCCTTTCCACTGCCATGCAGACTGCTGCACACTGTAATCTTGCAGGCTTAAGACTTAACTTAGTTGAGAGACCTTTAGAAAAAACACTGCTGAAGAGAAACAGCTTTGGGGAAGATGACAGGATTCTTTGGAGATTAATATTTAAACCAATACCAATCCATCCCCGCCCAAGTCATTGGAGATATTTTGCAGAGTATGTGAGTTCAGAATAAAGAAGCTGGGTTGTCCACATACTGTTTTGACATGTGGCTCATTTGGTGAGTAGCTTATGCAGATAGTGAAGCATGAGCTTAACTTGATTTCAGTGGTAAGCATGATTAGATCTGAGTGTAACTGTTGTGAAGACTGGAGATAAATTATCTGAAACAATGTGTTATGCTTTTGACTATAAAATTTACCCTTCAGGGAAAAAGGAAATATTTGCATGGACGTGACTCAGAGAAATAGCTGTTAGGCATTTGTTTCTTAGACAGTTCCTATATAGTGCATTCCTCCTCCTTCCCCCTCTGATTACGGGTATAGGGCAAGAGTGGCATTGCTCAACAATCGATAGTAAGTGCTGACTTATAATGATGACCATTGTATCACCACAGTGTTATCATGTTAGATTAAATTTACAGTTACTCTTGCATCAAGGATGGTATTATTCTTTCTTCTTTTGCATAACATACCTCAGTATTTATTTGAAGGAAATTTATTTTGAAGGCTTTACTTGAAGGAAGACATTTATATTGCCTGCTATTTCTCATTTGCAAAGACATTACCTTTTACCCACTGCTGTGAAGCACAAGCTATGAGTAAATCACTCTATTGAGAAAATAAGTATGCAGTAAATTTTAATGAGCTGCTTCAATCTTGCATTTGTTGCAAGCTTGAAATAACTTTTATAGGGAAGTGACTGGGGGGAGGGAAGAAGTGCTGAAAAATTTGTGAATAAGACAAAGCATTCAGCAAAAAGCACTGCTGTGGCCTCAGAACTGAGGCTTACTTGAACCTGTTTTTAGTGTTGTTAATGTTGAATGGTAGAATAAGTAAATAAACAATGTTATTAAAAGCCTCTGCAATTACAAAAAAACCAGCATGTCTGTTAATCCAGGATGGCACAGTGGTTCTAAATGATGAGACGAAAACAAGGAGATAACTTCGAAGTCTTAACAAGTCACCCAAGCTTAGCCTTTGTTCTCCTCCTCCCCAAAGCTGTATTAGCTTTTGATATCGTTAGTAATTTGACGCCACTGAATTTTCAATGCCTGTTTGATTGCATTAAAATTAGAAGCAGCTATCTCATTGCCTGAAGTATTCTCACTAAAAAATAATTAATTTATTTTGAAGTCCAGAATATCTGTGGTGGAATAGAAAGCAAGCCGTTTCTTTATCTAACTTCTGAGGTCAGAACAAATAGAGCCTATAGCGAGGCATTAGGAAAACATGACCTTGGCTGAGTAGCATGACCCTGCCAGTGTCTAGGCTCCTCATCTCTGGTGCAAGATGTTGACACTTGAGTCAAAGTACATTTTCATGATTGTAAAAAAGAAACCCACAAGCCAACAGAACAAAAGCCAGCATTTTAAAAATTTATTTGTTTAATCGACTAAATGTCCCATTTAACTTTTGAAAAGAGATGTGAAGCAGGAAAGCAGTGGTAGCTTGACAATGGAGGTTCCAGTGCCAGCAAGCCAACATGGAAGAATTGCTGATAATTAAGTGCAAATATAATGAGGGAGAAAGGCCCAGAGCTACCCTCTGACCTGGGGTGAGCTCAGGCCACCAAGGGGGCTGGGATAGGGGTATTCCATATGCATGTAAATAGCTTCAGCTCTGGGATAGCTCCCTATTCTTTCTGACGGGCAAGATGGGTCATCAGAAAAAAAAAAAAAAAGGAAAACCAGAATTGTGTGTTTGAGAATGTGATGGGTGAACTGTTGCCTGTAACATTCCTGTTGCAAAAAGGGGAGGCAAAAAAAGGCAACTGCAATTCTGCAATGGAAATTTATGGTTTAACAGACTTCAACCAAGCTTTCTAATTTCCTTCTTTATAGACAGAAAAGATGCATTGCGTAAATGCTGCTGTAAAATACACATGCTTGAAAATCCTAAGATGTGCTAAAATAACTGTTGGACAATACTGATGTTTCTTCCAGTCTGACAGACTTTCTTCTTAGTCCAGTGGAGGTCATAAACATAACAATATTACTTCCTTAGCTGTGAAATAAAGAGAACAAGTTGGGGTTTTTTTTCAGTTTGGCCAGTATTTCATTTGCTTTTCAGCAAGAAGGAAGTGATCAGATATTTAGGTGTCCTTTAGGAGTGTAAGAAATTGCTCCCCAAAGTACTGCATGAAAGAGCAATACATTTCTGTTTAACCCTCTGTCTAGGGGAGCTATGTATATGTCTAAGGAGAAAGTGACTGCTATATTTTGCACTCACCAGCTTGGCCAGGTAATCAGTGATAGCTGAATAAATAACTGATTCTTTTTAAAGTTATTTCATCCCTTCAAAGCATGTGTAAAACAGGACAAAACTTTGAGAGTATGAAAAACAAACAACAAAACCTGAACTCATTAATTACTAAACCTGCTTTCCTAATGGATAAATTTTTTTTCTAGGCAAGGTAGAAGTTTAGACTGTGTAAGAAATGCACATCAGAATGACTTGGTCCCTCCGTACTGTGGATGGCTGACTTGTTTTGCCAGGTCACTGCGCCAGGGATTATTAAGCTTGCCTTTCTTTCTGGAAGGGTTGTATATACCTTTAACCAAGGAGGAATTATGCAGCCCAAGTACAGTACAGTTAAATGTTGAACATATCTTAATGACTTTAGGCATTGTTGTTTGAAAGGATACATGGTGGAAAGGGCTTCCTAGCAATACTAATAAAGCCTTCAGTACAAGGTGTTTTAAAAACAAGCAAGCAGTTGTTTTTTAATCACCATAATGTGAGTGATAGTGATAAAGAGTCCTGCGTGGAAGGTTTTAAACCGATTTCTAGCCTGTTTATTGTGTAATATCAACTGATGATAATTTATGATTCGTATCTTGGGCATTTTTTTGTTTGCTTGCCTGTCTCTTTTATATCCAAAAGCATGCGATTAGGTATAAAGAGGTCTAAAACCTCTCTCGCACAGTTTTAATTCCTTTCATTAAACTGTCCTTGTGTATATAATATAAGTACATCAGTTTATTAGCTTACAACACTAGTAACTCATTATTTCATAAAGTACTTTAATCAAGGCAGAATCCTTGTGCACTCAGTGATTGCAGTAGGGCTTGGTAGTCCCACTTCTGATTTGAGGGATTGTGAATTATGTAGCATAGAAGGTTTAAATCTGTTTGTAATTTACACCACTCATGTCTTCCAGCTTGCAGAGATGAGTTGACTAAGGTGCATGAAGTTAGGGAAAGATGTTTGGGACACATTGTTTTTAATGAGTTAGGGGGGAAGTGGTTAATATGCTTTACTCAGATGTAGGAGATATTTTTAAAGTTAAAAGATTTTTGTGGTTTTCTCAAAAGTCTAGATTTCTTACTGGCTAACTTGGAGCATTTCATCCCAGATGCAGCTACTCATCAGTGCTGCACATGTAAAACTATAAAGCACTATTGGATAAGAGACATTATGCGCAACTACAATTACTATCAACCACGTCAAATTTTGAAATGTGGTGATCTGAATGAAACTAGTTTTGGTTTCACACTTCTCTAGAGCTTCTTTCTCCCCCATTCCCAGCTAATATTCTTACAATGTTTGTTTCTCCTCAGTTACTTTGTATGAGTGGATAATTATTTTTTTGTACAGACATAAAACTTGCTTGAATTGTGGAGCAGTGGTTGTACGTACACTGTGGAAGAAAAAGGAAGGAAATGCAAGAGGTTTCAGAGTCCCTGCTGAATACTACTTATCCGTCTGATCTATCAAAGCAGCTAGTGGGTGTCTGAATATAAGAAAGTTATTTGCGCTTTTTCAGTGTCATTTTGCTTCTGTGATTTGGAAGTTAACTACAAACCCTGAGACAAGGAAGGAGTTTTAGATGGAAAAGAGAGCATGTTTGGTGCGGCTTTGACAACTGCCGCTTTGTACACAAAGCAGCAGTTGGCGTTGCCATTTGAAGCTGCACCGATGCACAGAAATCTTGATGGCGCTGTGAACTTTTCTTTACATGAGAAAACATTTTTCATGTTCTGTGTCCACCACTGGGTTTTGTTTGTGTTGAGTAAGTGCAACCATTAATGCAACAAACTGAACATAGCAAAAAACTTTATAGGATCTTTGTGAGTTTAAAGTAGCTTCTTTATGCTTAAAAAGAAAAGAGTATGTTCTATAAGTAAGAGACAACTTATACATGCAAGCTGAGAGACTGTGCATGCCTTCAGAGGAGGGAGCCTGTACCTGGCAGAGGTTCTTACCCATGCATGTGTTGCAGATTGTCTTTTGGGAAGGGCAGTGATGGGCACTGCCATATTTCCCTCCACTGTTTTTATGTGGTCTCAAAACTATAGCAGCTTCTCGCAGAGACCCTTCAGGTGATGTTTGCCTCAGCTCACGCACAGGCAACTGTGTTACCTACCTTGCTGCTGGCAGGTACTGTCAGCCTGCTCTGCACTGCTCCATGGCCTGGCTGGCTCTTGGAGGAGGGTGACAGCAGCATTCAGTGCTCCCGCAGCAGCAGCCAGCTCCAACTTACCGAAGCTGCTGAAGATGGGCTTGTGGAAATGGCAGCAAAGTTTCCACTAGCGGCTCTGCTCCCAGTCTTCTTGGGGAGCTGATGAAAATTGCTTAGTCATGGTTGCATTACTGAGGCGATGTGAGTTTTGGCAGATTGTGCTGATTTCAGAAGCAGCTTCTCTTCCTTTCGGTTTGTGGTATTTGGTGTTACCCTTGAATCAGTATTTCGGGCTTCCTGTGCAACGTGCTTGAAGGTCTTTTCTGTAGGTGTCTGTAGTTGTCTCTTTGTGGGTCTCTGCATACTGTAGTGGGGGGCGGGGGGTGTCAAACTGATGCAGAATTAAACCCCTGTGATGTTTTTTCTGGCACACTGGCTTGCTCATCTGTCTGTCTGTCTGCCTTCCTGGCCTCTCTGACTCCCTTGCATCCTAGTTCCTCCCTCATTGCTCCCTGGATTAATTTGGCGTTCATATTTGTGGATCTGTTGTAACACTGGCTGAGTTCAAAATGATCCACAGTGAAATCTGCCTCTGGTTGTATGCAGTGTGAGAGCAGGGTGGCTACCTGGCTGCAGGCTAGTTTTAACTCCTCTTGCTGAGGGAGCTTCCTGCCCACTCTAGTGGAACCTGCAAAAGGTACCTGTGAGTATACAATCTCATAGCTACAAAACCCATGAAGATATTCTTTTCCCTTTTATTCTGTGCTTAGAGAAACTTTCCTAAACTGATAAATAGAATCTTTAAAAATTCAAGAGGTTAATGGGCTCAGGCTGGCTTTTCAAAAATTGTTCAAGCTTGATCTGCTTCAGATGGCTGTTGAAGTTGGTCAAGGTGTCGGCACAATCAAAGCCCCTGAGTGACTTGAGTTAGAAGCTGAGTTCACCTCACCTAGAGCATTCTCCCATATTCTCTTACCCTCTGAACAAGCTCAAAAGTGATAAAAGCCTCCACAGTGAGGCAGTGCCCTGGGACCTGTGACAAATAGCTGAGTGCTGGCGCAGTCCCAGGCTGCTGGAACAGTGGGAAAGCAGCAGGGAAGTGCTTGATTTCCAGCGCCTCTGGGATGCTATCCTTTCTGCTTTTGTTTGAAGTAATTTATGCAGCTTCCCGTCTTTTCTGCCTTTCTGCCAAACTTGCTGTGCTCTTCAGCAGACCCAATTAAAAGTCCTCTGGGGACAAATCAACCTCGGTGGCATTTCCTGCGTGGTTGGAGGAAAGCGAGTGTCCTACTCTGGAGAGCTACAAGGCTTAGATGCCCTGCAAGGCTGACCATTTATCTGGTTGGAATGACAAGGTGAAATTTGTTTGAGCCCCTTCTTCTAGGAGCATGGTCTTAAATTGACTTTGACAATCAGTCTACCATTCCTGTAAGCTTCAGCACCTCAGCAGCTCATTCTTACCCTTGTGCCAGCACAGGCATGATGAGCTGGATCAGGGAACTGGTCGGCCACACACCAGGTAGTTATGTTTGGGCCCAGTCAGTTGACCACTGAAACACCATTTTGTCAGAGGAGCTCCACACCAGCTGATGGCAGCCCCTGATCTCAAGCCTAGGGAGATTTCAGCGTAGTCAAATCGACATTCCACAGGAGCGATAAAACTGGGGAATTCGTAGCCTCATGCATACAACCATGGCTGTTTTCTTTGGTCTCAAGATATCTATTGGGGTTTTTTTCCTAAATTTTGCTTTGATAGGCAGGTTGTTTAGTTTTCGAACAGCAGACAGCAAAAGGCCCTGGTGTTTTTGCTGGCAAAATGCTTTATTGTTGCTATGGGAATAGTCCTTGCGCTGCTGCAGAGCCGGAGTGACTCCTGGCTGTCTAGCAGGAGATCTGTTACACCACATTTGTGGACACTGAGAAATGAGTTGGATTCTCAGGGTTTAAGGAGTGTAACTTAAAGCTTTCTTCCATGAGTACAGTAACCAGAGGACAAAGTAGCTGTAAGTGTTACCTCCGTAACAGGTGTACTGTTTCACTTCTGTTACCTCTGCCTGTTAAGAGTATCTTGAACTGTAAATACAAGGTAGAGCTGCATACTAACTTTAAAATCTGTTTTGTTTTTAGCTCCCAAGAAGATGAGCGGCCTATGTCACCCTTCTACGTGAGGTATTTACTCAATTTAATTTTCTGTGTGGGTTAACTCGTTATTGGAATTAAATGTGGAGAGCGATGCCAGAAATGCTGAACAGACTGTAATCAAACTGAATATTAATGTTAAATTTGTAATTATTGCTCAGCTAGTGGGGTGAGTGAGTCCCACTAGTTTGAGTTTGGAGATACAAACTCTGTTGCAATTTTTTTGTATTTAGAGACAAGACTCAGGATTTAATGCCAACCTTGTAAATTCTTAATTAGAAGACAGACATTCGTTCCCTCCTTTCCTCAGTTCATTATGTATCTTAGATGCCCGTAATGAGTAGCTCATAATCAGTGGGCACAGGAAAGACTTTTGCCACAAGCTTTGAGGAGCTGACAGCACGTGCTGCTCAGAAAGCAAGCAGGAGCCAGCTGGTGAGTCAGCAGCCCATGCAGCAACTGCGACAGGAGAGTGCCTGGTCCTCAGCGTGCCTGCCTGCAGGGAATGGCACTTGCGCTGCATTTGAACAAATTGTGTGTCTTGTTTTGCCAACTGGAGGGCAAAGTCACTGCTTGTAAAAGTGGCCTAATTCTGTTGACATCAGTGACAGTTTGCTCCACTTGTTTCAGTAGCAGGCTCCGTTCCAGTGCTTTCATTTATACTTAGTGGAGGAACAGGAGCCAGAGCAATTAACAGTGAAGAGCTGCAGAGGAGGAAGGGCCAGATATTATAATTGGGTTCTTTGATCTCTGCAGAGTTTAAACAAATAGAAAGAAATCCCTATGGTGCTTTCTGTGAGAGCAGTGATATTTGGAATTCTTACAGTGATCTCTTCAATTTGTTAATTCTCTTGTATATATTCCTATTTATCTTCGTGGCTTGTTTTTTTTTTTCTTAGCGAATTTTTCTCACATAAACTACAGGAAGTGTGCATTTCATGCATACTCTTAATATGGAGGCTTCCATTAAAACTGTGCAGAAATGTGGGTCAGTGAACTGCTCATGCACTAACCTAGTTGCATGGTCTTACCTGCCTTGCTGTTGATGCACTATCATTCCCTGCAGTGCATTTACACCGATGTTGCCTAGTCTGTGCTTCAGAAGCTGCAGACTGTCTGAGGGGGTTCTGCCTTTTCCTTTGGAGATAATTTTGTAGCTGCATACATTCCCCTGTCATAAGTTTTCCCTAGTTTAACTCTTCATCCTGTCTTTCCATTGAAAATACTCTCACTCTTTTTCTTTCTGGCTAAATGTAACCTTCAAATGATTGTAGGCTTTCATTACATTGCCATCTGTCTTACCGCTTAAAACTGTCCTTCCAAGCGCTTTCCTGAATCACAGAAGAATTGTCCAAGAAGGAGATTCTCTTCAGCTGACCTTGTCAGAGTTGCCGAGGAGATGGGGAGCAAGTAGTGGACCTGAGGAAACTGCTGTCAAAGCACGACATTTCTGAGGGGGAGGAAGCAAGTTTGAACATTTTAAATAGAGATGTGGGCATATTAGGGTGGGGAACAAAGAATGAGCGTGTCCATTGCAAAGAAGGGATGGCTTGATGTGGGAATATATCTTGCAAATAGCAAGGGAACAGTCAGGAATGAAGTGAAGAAATGGCTAATAGCATCAGAGAGGGAGCAGCACACCTTGTGACATAAGGATTTATTCCAAGCTTGCCTCTTTTGTAACATTGCTGAGACATAATTGCTTGTGAATAAAGCTAACAGCTTGTGAGTCTTCCTGCTATTTATCACACATCAGAAATGTGTACTCCTGAGGTCAGTTGCCAAGTGTAGTTAATTTGGCAGGAGAGCTGGTGCTGGCTGGGCACTTCATGGTGCTTCAACAGCTGAGAACTTGAGTGGGTGGCCAGTTTTTTCTGTGTAGCTTTGAATGTTCTAATTGTTGCCCCAGAGCTATGCATGACATATGTAGGAATTGCATTTCACACCATGGAATAGAAAGGGGGGACTGTCAGCTTTAGCTGTCTGGTAGTCAAATCTGTTTGTATTGGTACCAGCCACACTTACATGGTTTGAAATACTGTTCAAGTAATCCTTCAAGTGGATCATGAATGTGTATGTCACTGCCACGTTTATGCAGTAGTTCCATATAGATAATTATGCAACAAATTAATTAAACAAGAATAAGAGCACTTTAGCTTCCAGACACAGCATAATACTTGTCCTTTGCCACACTGAAGGAGCATTGTGTCCCTCTGCAAACTGGTTTTGGTAGGATCAGTCTAGAGACTTGACTCTTTAGTGCTGTACCATGACAACTAGCAATGGAGATGTTTCCCTGGATGTCACTTCTAACAATAAGGCAAATGCTTGAGGTGTTAACTTTAAGTCAGAACGCCACCGATATGATGTTTCTTAAAATGGCACTGATTCAGGGTTGTGGATGTGTTTGGGTCTTTTTTCTTTAGACACTGTCATGAGCAAGTAGAGAATTAATCACCACTGCTGCTTTGTAAGGGAATAAGCAGTCATTGGTGGTACTAGAGTAAGTGGTAAATGAGCCAAAATGTGACACAGGTTTGTCAAGAGAGGTGATACTGGTACAACCAAATTATTTTTTGTAAGACTTTCCAGAGAGGGGAAGAAAAGGAGTATATCTAACCTCCCTGATATCAGCAAAACGCTTTATATCATGCCATCTCTGTGGAGAAAATGGGCATTAGAACTAGAGCTTAAAGATGGGTACGGAGGGGGTGAGGCATAGAAGTATTGCTCATAGGAAAGGAAGGAGATTGCTAGTGGAGCTCTTTAAGTGTAATGGACTTTTTTTTTTCCTTTAATAGCCACTGGCATAATGAAATGGAATCATGCTCATGATTTGGGCTTATAGCAAAAATTTAGAAGGAGTGGATGGGATGGGGTGTTTTCTAGGAGAAAATGTGTGACAGGGAGATAAGATACAGGATGGCTGAGAGATATAGATATATGAAGATAAGTATGAAATAAAAGATACGGGATGAAAAATAACAACATAGGTAATAAAGTCATGCATCTCAGGACTAATAATAAAAATCCGTGGGAGTTCCTCACATGTGGAAATGCCGGGGAAGAAAAAGACATGGGTGTACTTGTTCGTGAAGGGATGGAAGGGGGGCATGGGATGAAAAAAATTTAAATTGAAGTAATCTCATGACAGTGGATATATTAAGTGAAGCGTGTTCAGTATACTTAGAGGAAGTATGGATGCCCTTGTGCAAGAGTCAGATGAGGCCTCATATAATTTCAGTAATTCATGTTCAAATGGCAGTAGGTTTGTGAAGATGATCAAAGTGGGCAGACCCTGTTACAAGTTGCAGAAAAGAGTGAGGAAGCGTTATTTACCATAGGAAATGAACCAGAGCACATGTTTCCTGTGGGCTTTAGACAGGAGGGGAAAGATTGTTTATGTTGAGTAACAATACTGATGCAAGAAAAAATGTGTACAGTGTGAATAAATTTGGGCAGGGAATTAGAAATTATGTAGCTGGAGCCCTCTTTTGCTGGGCGTTGCAAGGATGAGGTAGGCTTAACCAGTTTCTGAGATGAGGTTGGAACCCATTTACCTGCTGCTGCTGCTGACCAGGGTTATCCTCTCTCTCTGTACTCCTTAGTAAGATGATTTGTTGACTCAGCTGTGCTCTGTACCAGTCAAGGAGATTTCTGCACTGTTAAAAGAAGAGGAAAGCCTTGCTGGGTGATTGATTGTTCCAAGGAGTCATTCCTTGGAATGTTCCCAAATCTTTTGTAACAAAACCTTGTGGTGAAGGGAGTTCAGATTCTTAAAAACTGTGTAGCACTGCTCCTGTAGTAGGACTGTGAGTGCCAGCTGTACGGAGTAATGGGCACTGAGAAACACTGTGCAGTTTCAGGTCATGAAGCAGCAGCTGGCAACAGCAGTTCCCTGTAAGCACGCTGCTACTCAGCATGTGCAGTTTCTAGAAGGCAGAGTATCTACAGGCATGCTACGTAATGGCGTATATTTGACATTAGTCACGTAGATGGTTTCAGAGGAGTTTCCTGATGAGTACCTTCCAAGATAAACCGGAGTGATGTTAACAGGGGAAGAAAGCAAAAGCTTTGTAGTGTGGAACTTCCTTGTTAATACTCAGGGCATTAAACTGAAGTTGGGATGAGAGCTGACATCACAAGCAATGCCAAAAATTGTATTAGATACCCATGAGTGCAAGGCAAGGTGTTGGACAGTTTTGCCTTGAATTACTGATATCCCATGGGCAGTATTGAGTACAGCTGACCATTTCTCCTTTTAACAGTTGTTATTTGAGACAACTCTTTCTGTATAAAGCAAGTCAAGTGTTCTTAGCCTGTAGTATATTGGGTAAGATGTTTTGCTGTGTCCTCAGGTCAATTTTCTGAAGAAACTGAAAAATCTTGTTCTAGATTTTGCACCTGCTCAGAAATCTGCTTGGCTGCCTTCCCACTGGATGCTTCCTCCTCCATGGGACATGCCATAATAGCTCTCGAGGCCCATAGGAGCTCTGGGCTCTCTTACAAGTCATGATTACATTGTGTGATGCACATTAATGTCCTGCATCACATCAGCACTGGCTGGAAGTAACCACCAGGCTGCTAGGTGCCCCTTGCTTGCAGTGTCCAGCTACTGTGCGGGTCTGAGGGCCCCCAAGGAGTATTTCTCCTCTCTGTAGAGGAATCTGCACAGACACAGCCATCCAGATTCACTGAGCGGAATCAGGTGGCACGTATGAATCCTCTTCAGGGTTGTCTCTGCTCCAAGCAGTAGGTGTCAGTGTGCACCCATCACACAGGATGATCCCAGGGCAACTGAAAAACAGTCGGAATCCTAAAGAAAACAAGACAGTTGCTTTGAGTGGGGTTAGTTTTCTACATAGTGAGAAGGCAGTGTCAAATACAATGTGCCACATCTAAAGGAAGGATAATTGGATCTGAACTTGTGCAAGTGTGAAGGTGCTGAGAAAACATGAAAAGTGTGTCCTTGGACATCTCCATAACTAAGAGAACATCTCTTTATTTTTAAACTCACTATTTTCACGTTTTATATGCAGACACATTCATTTTCTTTAGGGAATGTGTGTCAAATGAAGTAGTTGCCTTTAAAAAGATCTCACGTGAATCTGCAGTATTGCATGTCTCAGTGTGCAGCAGTTATGGAGAATGAGCAGTGTTTAGACTATAAATAAGGAATTTCCTAGGTCACGGGTTGGAATAATATATTCAGGAGGACTTCAAAAATTTCCCATCTGAAATGTCAAAGCCATTTAAACATGCTCTACTTTGCTGGAATGGCAAAATGGTAAAAAGTGGAAGCATCTATTGAGGCTTTCTTACTATTGTGCTTGGCTTTTTTTTTTTTAAGGAGGAAAAAGAATAGCTTTGCTTCCTGAATAAAGGAGATGGATTGTAAATAAATCTCAGCGATGAGTGCCCTAGTTCCAGATTGCAAGTATAGCTTATGATTTAGGCCATTAAGTATAGCCAGGAATTAATTCATTGACTTCATAAATGAAAATCCAATCTGGGAAAACACTGTAACAGTAAGTCAGTGCACTGTGGTTGAGTTTTTTACTTTGCTCTTTTAATACCTAGATGCTAATGCCTTTTGCTCAATAGTGCCTTGAATGAAAAAAACAGGAGAGGGGGTTTGATACCTAACTCAGTTATTTGCTGTCACAAGATGTGCAATGCAGACCAAACAGGGTGCAGATATTACATGAGATAATGCTCACTCCAGTGCGTCTCTTTTAAACCTAGAGAGTACTAGTTAGTGGGAGCAGAGGAGATTTAACGTGCTTAAAGGTGACAGAAAATACCACCGTTGTTGAGTTTGAAACAGCATGGAAGAGGCTGTGCAGTAAGAGTCTGCCTTGCATGTGAAGCAAGACATTACCCAGAGCTGATGCAGCACCTTTGAAAGTTAGCAAAGGACTTTGGCAAACAAGTTCAACAACACTGGGAAGTGCTGGAAGTCAGACTTCATGAAAGGAAAAGTGTGAGGGTCATAAGAAGCCAGTTCAAAAGTTTATAGCATTTAAAAGAGGTGTGTGCCTTGATGGAGGTTTGTCACTGGCTCTCTGAAAGTAAGAAGTCCCCAACACTGGGAAATTTCCCTGCTGTTTTCTGTCACCTGAGGAGAACCTTTAATTTCTAACAAAAGTCACTATTTCTCAGTGTGCTCTGCAGCAGCTGCATAACTTAATAAAGATAATCTATCTGTGGAGATAATTGACTGTATGTATTAGTGAAACAGAGCAGACATGAGGAAAAAATAATTAACCAAAGCAGCACATGAGTTCCCGTTCTCTGGATGATTTACTGAGCAAAGCAGCCCTTCCGAGGCAGCTGCCAGCACAGGCAGGCATGCCAAGAGGGGGCTTCTGGGCATGGCTCATCTCACTTGCTCCTTGAAGGATAAATCCAATGGCAGAGTGACTTTTGCCACCCAAGAAGTTTGGAAAACCCCGCAGGATACACCCTACCTGTCTGGTTGCTCTTCTGACTGTGAAATCTGTGCAAGGCTGTCTGTGCCTTTCCCAAAGTTTGTGCTCGAGCACCTCCTGCTCTGGCCCTGGGCAGGCTCGAATCCTAAAGCTGCTCTGTAACTCTCCCCTCCAACATTTGTCTTGGATGTGAATGAACTTCCTCGATGTAGAACAGATTGGCTCAGAGTAAATCAGATGATTTAGCAATGCATGTAAATTATGCTTCAAAATAAAATAGCAAGGAAAGTTACCAATTGTGGAATCAAAACTTAGTGTATCTGGAAAAACTCTGATTTAAAACTTCCTTCTTAGTGAGAGGGGGCTAATAAAAGAGCATTAAAATATCACAGGGCTAAGAATTAAGTTATATTCAGCAGACAAGGAAGCAGTATTTAGAACAGAAATACAATACAAACAATGTCAGAGCTTAATTTTCTAGTCATCCACTCAGCTGGCATGTAGCTGTATACATATTTCCCTGTTATTTGTCATTAGTTTGAAAGTCACCATATTAGCGACTCTCTGATGGAATCTGTGTTGTCTGAGTAGGGCTTTTCTAGATACCGCAAAGTCATTGTTATGCAGATATGCATCATTATGAATTAGCAATGTTAATGGCCCTAAAACTGAATTGGTGTTAGTAAAGCACACAGCTGAGAATTAAACAGCTACAGAATGTATTAGGATCTTACAAAAATATTTGGCATTTTACTTAGGTATTTTTGCATCTTTGTCTTGTTTCTTCTTTTTTACTACGTTTTGTGTAAAGAAGCTGATGTGCTTTCAGTAATGATGCGAGTGGTTTGCAGAGAGTGACTGTCGGCATTGAACACCACAGACGGAGTTAACAACATGAAGTTTTACTCAAGTACAGTATCTCGCCTGTCAGGAGTTTGCTTTTTTGTACAGTATTAATCCTGTTGGAAATAGAGCTGTTTACTGAGATCTTCTGTCATGTCTGATAGGTAGAAATACCTACATCCTAAGATTGTTTTAACAAAAATAGAATCCAAACAGTCTTATCTCCCCCTCCACTACCACTTTTCTGATATAAAAACAGAGGAGAAAGGTGTGATATGAAAGACACCCCCCAATCAGTATGGATTACATGTATATATTATAGAAAGTTGATAGAATACTAACTTACTCCTACGCATGTAGGATGAGTAGCCAGTGCGTGAATTGTATCTTATAATATGGTTTAGCCTACCACACTAACATCTTACTTATAAGTCCATCTCCCATGGGAGTCCAGGTCTTAAAAAATAGTTTTAGGCTGCGAAGAGGCCAAATAGTTTATGTAAGTGAACAGGAAAGGAAGTACTCTCCTTGAAATGTATACTTTGAATTGCAAAGCCATCCAGTAGTTAATAGTCAAGATCCTAATTGTTGGAAGAGACGGGTTCTTGCATTTATTTTTTTTTCCTATATGTAGATTGCATGTCCCTAATAATAAGTACCGTGATACTTGTTTGTGTATCTTCTGTTCATGAAATCATCTGAATGGTGCAGCTGCTCAGGTGCTGTGCAGGTAGTGTAGGATATACTGGTAAATCCGTGACTTCTTTCATACCGTGCCACCGCTCCAGGGACTGGTGCCACTTGAGACCAGGGCTGGAAGGGATGCGTGTGTGGTTAGAGCACACTGCTGAACCGGCACAGAGGTGAACACACTGGCTCAGCCAAAGGAAGATGAAGCATGTTGTGAGTCTAATTTGCAGCTGGGTGTTTGTGGGGTTTATACATTACTACAGGAGTTAAGCTGTTTTGCTGGTTTTGTAAACTGGCTGTAGAAACCCCTCATTTACCCTTCTTGTTCTCTGTTGGCAGCCTTCCACCACAAGTGACACTCAAACTCAGGAAGGCCACAGACTCGTTATCATATGAGAGTGCTACAGCTTCTTAGCTAGCTCTAGATCTGTACAGTGAAGTGTGAAATATTCAGGGGACACAGAGAGGAAACCTTTGGTTAGCAAGATGAAGTCAGCTGTCAATGGTTCTTCTGCATTGAAACAATTTGGGAGAAACTGGCAAGAACTGAAAGCAATGAAAGGCTGGTTTGGCAGGAAGCACGTCTTGCATCCAGCCTGGCTCGTACCCTGGCCGCACAGTGCCCTTTTCTTGGGATAGATCAACCATCTGTACTGCTAATTCCTCTGCTGATATGGGGATAAATGGAAATGAAACCCCTAGGCCTGTAACTGACTTGACTTAACAAAGATCACAGGAGGGATGAATAGGCAAGAGCTGTCACCTTATCTGCAGAGCCGAGTCAGCGCGGGGGAAGAGGGGGCAGGATGAGCCTCAGCTTGGCAGAGGGAGGAAAGCAGTGACAGCTGTGCGAGATGGCACGTCAGCTTGTTCAGAAGGGCTTTAAACAGCAAGCAATGACACCTACAGTCGCGTCAGCTCTTCCTGAGCCTGAAAACTGACTGAGGGAAAAGGGAAAGACGAGAGCATACATTTTAGTTTTTAAAATCTGAAGCAAAGAACATAATATCAGAGAGCAGCAGCAGGAAACCTGTGCGAAGCCTGTATTTTGCATTTTTCCTCTGTTAATATTTAAATATTCTTAAATATTAAGTCTCCTTTCACAGTGTATGCATTTTCAAGTTGGCCTCAAAAGGCAAGGACTTTTGCGAGGAAGCTAAAGCAACCTGCTCCAGCAGAAAGCTCAGAAGAAAAATCTTCAATGTGCCGAGGTTGAAATGCTTTCCGTTAGACATTGGCCTACTGCAAGGGAATGACAGGGAAATTAATTCTTGAGGATATTGGCATTGTCAAAATGCACCACGTCATTGTGGAAGTGAAAATCCCTTAAGGGGAAAACCTGTGCATGTGCATGCAATTGTTGAGACAGCTCAGACCTTTAAATCTTCGTGCTGCAAAGAACAAGGGATTTAAGGCTTCATTGTGATAATTAGATCTAACTTTCTTCTCTTTTTTTTCTTTTACACAGTGCACACGTATCACAAGTCAGTAGTAACATTCCTGCTACAGGAGAGTAAGTGTCTCTTTTAAAATTTTGTAGCTACCCTTTTTGTATATTGGAGCTTTTTAAAGTATTGCTGGATGTTCTTTGATTTCTCTTTAAGGGTTCTTACACAAACAAAAAAAAGACAGTGTTTCCCAAGCCAAAGCAGCAGCAATGATAATAAATCACTTCCTTCTGAAGAATTCTCAGGCCCTTAGTTCTCTCCTCCCACTGTGCCTTCCATGTTTTAGTTAGGCAGAACTTGCATATTTAAAGAAGCCATTTGCACTGTGTCATCCTCTTGCTCTTCTTTGCACCCTGTTGCATCCCAGAAGAGAATGGGGCTTGACCCCACTACCATAACTGGGTTTGCAGAGCTAATGAATTGGCTCCCTTGCCAGAGCTGGAAGCTTCCAATGGCTGATGGGTTTGCAGACCCAATTCTTCGACACAGGAAGCACAGGCATACTTGCCTAGTTAAACCACATGTTTTTTTTCAGTTGCTAAGATCTTTTGACTTTTTCAGGAACTGCAGTCTCAGCAAACTTACAGCTATAGCATCTTAGCAGCAATTTCTGTAAATTCTCTGCAGAAGTCAGCCCAGGTACAGGTTCCCATACTCATTGCTACTCAGTTGAAAATTAACCAGAAAATCCTGCAAATAACTTTTTTTAATTATGGAAAAAGCACTAGAAGGTCTATATGGACTTTGGACAGGTGTGTTTGGAAAAACTCATTCTTCAGCAGAGTATTTAAAGCATTGCAAGAAAGAGAGATGGGGTGGAGATGTACAAATATGTGTTTCCAAATGATCTTTTGGGGAAAAAAAAATAGATTTTGCTCATAAAAACTTCCTCTGATTAAGGAAGGAAACAGATATTACAAGAAAATGTCAGTACCAAAGTGAAGGAGATTTGATTGTGTTGAAAGTTCAGGTAGTCTCACATCTCTCACATCTTAACTGATACACCTGCAGTGGCTCCCTTGCTGTGGCTTGTGCGGAAGCCCTCTTACTGCCAGTGGGCACACTGGTGATCTCGCACCAGAGTAAGTGAAGGGTGACATGTGGGTGCATTCATGGCACAAGAACAGTGCGAAAGCAGCACAAACTCAGAACCAAATCCATGCTTTGTCACCCAGTTAAGCATATGAGTTTGCAGTGAGGTACTGTTTGCATGTTCTCATCCCTCTGTGAGACAGCAGTGAATTACCTTCTTGCAGATGATTAATTGCCTTACAGAGCTTGGATTGCCCAAGAGACTTGACTGGTGTCAGCATGGCAGGGTATCAAATACAATTTTGTCAGGGGAAGGACTATTAAAATGGAGGGTGAAAGTTAGGCACCAATGTCTATAGTTGCAGTAACTAAAATGGGCTGTTTTACTGGAAGTTCAAACATCTGTAGAAATAAAGAGCAAGACAAATTGGGAAGGTTCAGCTCTTCTGAGGGACCTAAGCATCAGGGTATCTGAAGAGTTTGGGTTGGCTCTTTGCAGATATCACAGCCTTAGGACATTTTATACTGCCTTGCTATCATAACAAAACATAACCCACAGACACCCTTGCTTTATTTCTTGTTGCAGAGAGGGAGCTCCACAAAGTCTTTGAGCTCAATTGACCTTATTTTTCGGCTTGACAGGTATTTAGAGAAGACAATCCGCTCAGCCGTGGAGCAGCATCTCTTTGATGTTCATGGCTCAAGCGGCCAGAGTTCAGAGGACTCTGAATCGGGAACATCTTCAGCCTCTTCTAATGTGTCTGCCAGGCAGAGGAGGCGACATCACAAAGAGCAGGAGGAAGCCCGGAGAAACAGAGACATGTACGAGCCTAATTTCTTTGTTTTGGAAAGTGTATTTGATTAAGTGTACCCAAATTGTGTCCTCTTATCAAGGCAATGCCTAGTTCTGTTATGAAATGCGCTGGCCCTTCCCCTGAGTTGAAAGTGCAGCGCAGGCTGCAGTGCCTGTGCAGAGCTCCATTGCATCAGTTACAGCTGGGAAATGCAGAGTTTATTAGAGGTCATGGAGTGGGGCAGAGCATGATAAGAATCCGGGGGTTTTATGCACTGGGGTTTTTAATTACAGTATTTGGAATTGCTTAATTGCAGTATTTGTTGCTTTAGTGGAAATTCCCAAGCAGTTGGCCCTATTGCTTGTAACTTTCTTTAGATAAAAACATTGGGTTCAGATGCTTTTTTTAATTCAGAATGTCTTAAAAAATGAGATCAAGTTGCCCTTTTGTATGTGGAGGCACAGCTTATGTTTGGGTTTTTTGAGGACGCTTGGGAGTTTGAAAGTAGAAAAATTTTCCTTTTGATGAATCAGAATTTAAGTTTTATCCTTCCTGTTATACAAAGTCTAAACATGATTTGGTGCTCAATTTCATTAAATGTCCATCAAAGAGTAAAAAGAATACTTGTTTTTTCCTTTCTTACTCCTCTACTTGTTGCATATATTGTGTGGTACAAATGTATTACCACCACAGCCTTAACAAACACTTGCCCAGGGCATAGCTATCTTTGCAGAACTCTTAACTACAGACTTTGAAGGCCATGATCTAATCAGTGCTTACACATACATCTAGCTTTAACACAGCACTACCTCTTATAAAGAATGTGTATTCCTGACTGTATTATTGGATTGCTAGGATTTCAAGTTAGATTCCAAAAGAAACATCTGTTCTCTTGTTTTTTTTCCTGGGTGCTGAATTCCCCAAATGCTGTTGAATCGGCACCTTCCTATACAATGCCACCTTTATACAGGTCCGTAGCCATCAGTACCTTGTATTAATATCACAGCCATGGTATTTCCTGAACTGTGTCAATGCTACCGTTGGAAAAAAATCTATAGTTACAACATAAAAAGCTATTTCCATAGTGATTGAAAATAGGCTGTGGAGAGGGACTGGGAAATTAGCAATTGTAAGTCACCAAATATCTGGCAGCAGCTCTGAAGTAGTTTTTCTTGTTCAGTAGCCCTGCTGACAGGCTCCTCAGGTAAGTAGGTCAGAGACTGGCTAGTGTACGTGTTTGAAAGCATATAGTACTGCAGGGCTTCTTTTCAACATTGCATTTAGACATGGTCAACACAGTTGTTCAGGTTCGGTCCGTAAAGCTAGAGCCAAGTATTTAAAACATATTGGAAGTTTTGAATGCTGGCTAGGGTTCAAATTGTTTTTCCTGGTTCCCTTAGGTCAGATTGCTGGAAATCCTGTGGGAGAATTATCAAAATTGGGAATTCCTTTCAAAACTTCTTTCTGTTGTTATTGTTTTGATTGTCAGTGACTTCATCTCCATGCCTTGTGATGGA
This sequence comes from Eurystomus gularis, assembly GCA_013400335.1. Lineage (NCBI taxonomy): Eukaryota > Metazoa > Chordata > Aves > Coraciiformes > Coraciidae > Eurystomus > Eurystomus gularis. The sequence continues at coordinate 62,816 of VZZY01000413.1, forward strand.
TCACAAGAGGATTTGTAATGTCACAAGATGGGACTTCAGATAGGAAGCGTGTTTTTCGCAAAAGCACGTACATGAACTCCCAGGCTTTGCAGACTACATGATCTGCAGGCTATGTACATGTCATTGGTCTGCTCAGGGGTTTGTAGAAACATCCACAAACACAAAACTTAGAGATTCGTGATCTAGAAAATCACCAAAACTTTCTGGTTTTGTTTTTGATCTGAATACTTTGTCATGCTGGCACTGTCCAGATACTACAGAGTAACTGGTTTCTTGTCACACCAGTGGAAGTCTAAATAAATTCTCCCACTGTTTGTGAAAGCAGGCTTTGGAGTTGTACAGCACATACAACAGTTAGCAAATGTTCCAGTTTCAATGTCAAGTGCAAGCAGGCTGCCTTTAGCCTCCAGCAGGGTAGGATAGTGAAGAACAAGATGCATTTTCACCTGTTCCGATAGTGTAGTGATGTGTTGCATATGTGCATCTTTGTTATTGCACAAAGTAGAGGGCAGGCTACTAAACAGGCTGTGAAGGCAAAACTGCATGCAGAAGGATCCAACAGGCTAACTGTGCAGAGTGAGATAAGCCGTATGCCAGGCTTCTGGAAAACATGCACAGACCCTCCTAGTCCAGAGAGTCTTAGCTAGTGCATCACATGATGACTTAAAGCTAGCTCTCCCATTCACTTCCCAAGGTAGCAGAACAGTCCTCTGTCCTAGCAGTTGTGTTGCTGCTGTAGAGATGCGTCCCCTTTTCTGTTTTGTGTAATTCCTAAGTAGGAACCAAGCATTTGGCTAAAGCCCCACAGTCCAGCTCTTGCATTTGAGAGTATGAGTAAGAGGGCTGATTATGCAGTGTCACGCACCAAAGGAGATCCTTGGACCACAGCTGTGAATCACTCTTCTAAGTGAAAAACACGTGTCTCAAAGGAAAATATGCTGTGTATTCTCTATAAAAATACCACAGACAGCCAGGAGCTAGTCCAGCTTCTGTGTCAAGTCAATGGGATTCTCTGCGTTGGCTTTAGCGGGAAGTGAATCAAGTCCCACACGTTGATCCTCAGCTTTCTCACCTGAGGTGTATACGCCAGGCTTTCACTCCTCAGAGGGATTTAGCATTGCACAGTGTGTGGTGTTTGCTGCAGTAGGAAGAACCAGAGATACTGGTTTTGTAGGGCTTAGAAGGTGTTGCCGGAACTGCACCAGTCAGCATGATGTATTTCTCTATTGCTACCACAAATGTAGCGGGAGAGTGTTTTAAACAACCTCCTGTTGTCATGTTCTCTTTTTAGGGAAGTCGTCAACAAAGAAAACATTCCCTCTGGATTCAGCAATCTTGAAGACTGTATTCTAGCTGCTCAAGAAGTAGAAAAGTTACAAGACAACAGCTCTGGATATCTCAGTGAAAGGAATAAACCAAAACGGCAGAAATCCAGCACAAAGCTTTCAGAGCTTAATGACAACCAGGACGGTCCTGTGGTAAGCCAGCATGTTGTTCTATCTGACACCTAGTACTAGGGTGGGAAAAAGTCTTTTTTCATTTCAGTGCACATCTGGTTCCCTTAGGTAGCCATTTTTGCCTATGATCCAAGCTAATTGACTATTTTGGACTATGGAGGACGCTGCATCCCACACTTACAACCTTTGTGATGAGGCGTCTCAGAAGCTGTATTTCTGCTTTAATCCCCTTACTCCATCTGTAGTAATTTTCTCTTTCCACAACTTTGCTTTTTTCTTCTGAATTCAGCAAAGCATTTTGGAAAGAGGAAAAGGAAGTAAGTCTTTTTCCCAGTCTTTCAAGTCTTTCGTGGAGGTTGGAACCTCAGATGTAGGTTCACATGTTCAGGTTAAGGTTATTTTTACATTCCTGCTAAGTTCTGAAACTGCAGATTGCAAGTGACTTCTTGATAATGAGATGACAAAGGTGTTTAATGCCTTTTCCCTTAAGTCTATATGTTACCGTGGTGTTTGCAATTTGCAAAACAGTTTGGAGTGTGTTGCTCCAAAAAACGGTCCTTTTAGTTACCTTTTGCTGAGGATGTAAATGACACCAATGTAATGTCCTAAGAATCTGGAATACTGTAGAATTTGACCAGCATATTCTTGTATGACCTTGACAGTTTCCCAACTTTTACAAGCTGTAGAATAAAATTGGTGCACCCTCTTACTCTCTCAACCAAACCAGACACTGGTTTTAATGTCAGCAGTTGGGTCTGCTTACAGTGCCAGAAGTGCATCCCGCTGCTTGGCACCAGGCATGCGATATATGGTTACAAGTAACAGTGAAAACTCTGTGAAAAGAATGTCCTTCCGAGCTGTAGGACATATTCTTCAGTTCAAGTACAACTGAAGGCTCTAAAACTTATTCTAGAGCCTGCTTTGTGTGAGCTCCTTCTTAATATGACATTGTATTGGGACTCATTTTGTTTAGGTCACAAAATTGCAATGATCTGATGCTCTTACTCTAAGCAGAGATTCTGAAGAGAGGCAGATTTGGCATCTCTCTATGATAAAAGGAAGGCAAAATGCCAAAATTGTAGGCTGTGCTTAGATTTAGTGCTCAATGTCAGTAACCTACTCATGATATTTAGCAAAGGAGCACAGTGACATAGACACACTCTCGCTTTGTGTCTTTGCTTGTAGCAGTGGACTTTAAGATAGGTAACAGTCAAGAGCTCACACTCTTTTCTGCACCTCTTTTCTGTGCCTGTGGAGTGTAAAGCAGTTTAAATGTAAATGAGAGTTTGACTCAGGGTTTGGGAAAGACTGACAGAAGTGTCCACTTTTGCTATGGACCTGAGAAACATTCATGAAGTCTTAAAATGTGCCCAGAAGAAATGTCTTCGAACTTACCTGTGTCCACTGGACTTTGCCTTGTCCCTTATTTTTGGATCTTTTAAGGCGCAAAGGTTGAAAGGAACATAAAATGGACTAATCTTGCACAAAAGGCACTTTGACCAAGGTGACCGTCAGTGTGATTCTTGCTTGCTTTGCTAGAGGAAGTGTCATAGTGGGATTGTCAACTGGGAGTATTGTTATGAAACAGCTTGCAGAGAACACCATGCTACTCTTTTTGAAGAGCGAAGGCTGCTTTTTAAGTTTTCATGAGTGCACTTACTTCATACTTGCATTTCAGAGACTGCCAGCAGGGTGTGTGGTGGTTTAGCTTTCTTCTGGCTACACCTTTACGCTTCAAATAATAACCCAAATTGGAGTATCAAAGGACATAACCTGCACCTTAGCATTTACTAATAGGCCTTTGTCATGTAAACAAGTTTGTGATGTTGCATCTTCTTAGCCACTGATTTCTGAGCCTTCCTGCTTTTCAAAGCCTGGAAGAGTATGTAGGACAGTATTTGGAAGCTTTCGTCTTAGCTGTCAAATTGCATCTGACTCAAAAGCATAAGTCAGCGGTGGAAAAACTGTCAGTTCCACTTACTCTCCCAAGCAAACCAACCACAAAGCATTAAAAGCTTGTAACTGCATTTTGGAGACGTGGTAGCCAGCTACCAGTAGAACTTGAAGAATCACATTAAGCAAGGCCAGAATTGCTGAGCAGTGTCACCTTATGTGGCTAGAGGTGTAGCAGGTGAGAGAGAGCTGTGACTGCCCCAGGAATTCTGTGCACGCAGTTCCTGAGGCCGGAGCAGGAACCACACTCCATTCTACTGACTGACTTCCTCCTCTTTAAGAGCAACTTGCCCAAAAAACAGGGTTGAAAACCTCTTGGACACGTGCCCAAAAAACCAACATATCTTGTCTTCGCAGTACTTCCTCAAGTTCTTAGAGGACAACAGTGTTAATGTTCCTAATGGTAACCAAGACAAATTTCAGAAGAAGTTGTCATAATCAGTTGATTTTCTTGCCCTGCATTTGTATTAGCACAACTTAACATTACTCTGTGCATGTGGCGTCTCTTTGCATTCTTCTACCTGTTTAAGAAGAAACCAGGGAAGAGTTTAGCTGAGAATGGGAATATTTTCCAAGATGAACATAAGGAGTCCTGCTGGGAAGATGCTGTGGATTTCAGTACCAGTACAAGACTTGTACACACCACAGAGTTGCTCTCAAGCTCGGCCTGTCTGTCGATCTGTAAAATGGAAACTGGCAGGGTACGATGCAGCGTTATCCTGTTAGACATTTTGAGGTCATCTGATGAGAAACAAAGCAGTGAGCAGCTGGGTTCTTTTGCAGGTTATAGGCACTAAAGTGTGGGGTTTGTTTTGTTATAAATGTGCAACAGGCAGTGGTCTGATTGTTATGTTATTTCTGCAAGTCCTGTTCGATATTTCTGTATCTTACCTCTTTAGTGGCCTGCAGCTTGGATCTGTTCTCTTATGTATCTTACTGCTTTAACATTTACTGTATTACAGAGTATGGAAAGCTTTAGTTCATCCAGGCCTATAGACAGAACAGGACCTGATGACATGGAAATTTTATCTGAAGAAAGGTGATTTTTAATTTTTTTTTTTTTTATGTATGTATGTTTTATTTTCCCTGTTGTTGTAGTACAGCCCAAGAGATCTTCCACCATAGACTATGAGGGTGACATTTAGTTATGCTGTGGAGCAGCAGTACCCACCATGTTAGGTTCAAAGTAGAACTGTATGGAGGCACTGCATATGTTGTGTGGGCACTGCCTAGCAGCATATGCCACCATGACTCTTCTCCCAACCTGATAGGAAAGGCACTAAAGATGCTGATGGTGCAGACTTGAACAGAAGTCAGCTGTGAAGCACCTGAACCAGCATGCTGCACACAGGGGACTGCAGAGCCTGTCTCACCTGGCTTCGAGGCTGGGAATCCAGCCCTTTTCTTTGTCCTTTGCTGTTCTGCAATAGCTGTACAGCCCTACTGTGCTTGCCTGAGATGACAGTTTCTCTCCACAGTTATGTTTATTGAGAGTTGTATCAGTTTGGATTAAGGCCACTGGAATTAATGACCTTATATTTTTCCAAACAACTCCTGAGATGAAGCAAAAATAGATATTTTAGCAGCCTAAAGTGCTGCAGTCCAGAGTGTCCCTTCATTTACTGAATGAGTTAGTAAGTGTGCAGCAGTAGCAGGAACCTAAAAACCTGTGTGTGTAGAAGTCCTGCTTGTTTTTGTTACGAGACAAGTCTGGTTTTGTATTTGTAATATGTTGGTTTGTTTTTGTTTTTTTTTTTGTTTTTGTAGCAAAGAAAGTGAAAACGATGAGGTTTTTTTCAGGCACTCTCAGGTTGGTATTTTTTTTGTTTTGTTTCAGTTTTGTGGTCTCTAAATGGGCTTTTAATTGAGTAGCAACTAGCAGTTAGGCATATAGTACTGTGAAATTTTGTTTCTCCCAGAGAAATGGAGTTAGCATTTGCTTTTTCTTTCCGTTCCCTCTGTTTTTAATTTAAATAATTCAGGGAGCCTCTCAACCACTGAGGAGTCTGAAAGCATCTGCTTCTGTCCCTTCGATCCCTCCTTGCCGTAAAGGGAAGCGTCACTGAAGTCAGCACTTTGGTTTAGGTGACGCCAAGTTCCCTTATTAATCATTGCAGACAGGGTGTGTGACTGGTTATCTCACAGAGCAGTAAGATTAGCTTGTCTCTTGATTTCTTTAAAATGATTTGGTCTTTTATTTGATTTCCTGATGTGGCCTGTTGCCTTTGAACATAGGTGTCTGTGATGCGTTTATCTTATAAAAACTGGATCATCTGCTTCTCTCTAAGGGTTGGTGGTTGGGGTGAATGTCAAGGAGGGGAGATGTGACATTGATGGCAGCAGGTTTTTTCCCCAACTTTCTATTTCTGCTCAACATCCACCTTCTGCATTTGCTTTATGGTGTTTCTCATCTAACTGCACAGCAAAGCGAAGATTGGGGTTGGGTTAGGTGAACACTGTTGCAGTCAGTGCTTCATTTGGGTTTGCTTAAAACACCTCTACACAGCCAAGCATTTAAAATACTAGGGAGAGTTACCTGAGGCACCTCTCCCTCAGTTGTGCACCCATTTTAGAGGAGCACAGTAAAACAGCTTTGGACAATGTCTGATTTCTCTGGACTCCTGGAATGAGCTGAGAGCTGATAGTATTTTTACACTACCCTTCTCTTGTTTGTGTTTTTATTTATAAAAGCCACTATGCATATATTGTCTTTGAAGGGCTTTGTTTTTGATAGATATTATTTCCATCTAGCAGGAACGGTAAAGATTATTTGCGAAAAGCTGGGCCCTGACCAGCTGTGTTGTAGCTGGGGAAGTTCATGGGACACTGAAACATCTAACCTCTGCAAGGGGTTTTCAGTGCTGCCTTTGATCGCTGCTCTGACTGGGCTTAGGTGGATCTCTTACTTTGCTCCCAGACGGTCAGTAATCCCCAATGATCCTGCACTTGCTCGTGAGCTGTTGCATTTGCCGGAGTACGGATTTTGCAACGCCTTGTTCCTCACGTACCAGCTCACACGTGGAGAAGGTGCTGTCTCTGCTATGCCACACAAGACTCCCATTAAGCTTCTAAATTAGTCAGAGGGAGGTATGTTTGAATATGAAATCATGATCTTAAAATAAACTTCTCCTCTAGGACAAGTTTCAAACTTTAGAATTTTAACTACAGGAGAAGACATAGCCTTAACCCAGAGATTGTATTATATAGGAATTACAAGGTCAAGAAAATGTTACATTCCTGCAGGGTAGTTTTACATTCCTTGTTCTTTTTAAGCTTTTTGCTTAAGGCAGCTTAAAGACATACCTTCTGTAACAAACAACTCATTCAGGATGAGGAAGGGACAGGGGCTTTCTTACTCCTTTCTATTTTTCACCCTGTCTCCAATCTGAAGATGCTAGGAAAGGTATTTGGAATTTGCCATAGCTACTGGTTGTGCAGACATGGGTCTCTATGAGGCAGTAAAAATACCATGAAACACATGTCCCAAATGAATTTTCAGTGCTTCTGTAGCCCTTGTAATCTGCCCTTGGAAGTAGCTAAGATCCAGGATGCAGACTGATTTGAAACACACAGGTTTCCAGTGCCCAGGTCTTGATAAGGTGTTTAATAAGGTGTTTAAGATTCACACCAACATAGCAACAAGTGTAGAGGGGGTTGGCATGACTCAGGAGTAAGGCAGCAAAATGGCTATGTTCTCACATCAGGTTGTATTATCAAGAGGTGCTCAAAGAGGCTTCCTGCTTGTGGTTGTAATGGATGATCAGATGTAGGGGAAGCAAGCCTTTTAAAATGGATTTGAATCCACATGTAATCAGAATACAATTTCCTAATCAGAATTCAAAGATCTTTCTGTTGCCATTTATTTCTAGCTGCCTGAGCTTCATGCTGAATCTCCTTTGGAGGAGGGAGAATGAAAGCAGCTGGCTTATCCCCAAGTTACTTAGATCTGTAGTCATTGGTACCTGCAACACACGGCTGCAGAAGCAGCTTCTAAAAAGTAGAACTCAAGTGCCCAGTTTGAAGGCTTTTTTTTTTTTGTGGTCATTTATGTAATCTGGAGTGCACTGTGACTGCCAGCTGCTACTGAAATCATCAACTTGCTGCCCCCTTGGTTTGTAAGATACTGTGTCACATCCACGCCTAAAGCACAAGAGTTCTCCGTTACTTGATTATTTGTCCTGGAGTCTGGCAACTGGTGGCATCAGGAAATCAAATAGGAAAATAAGCGATGGGAATACTGAATTATCTACCACTCTATGGATTTGTAGTGTTGATGCAAAGAAGGTTAAACATCTGCTTTGCCGAGTCTCCTGGGTTTGTACCGCCATTGTTCTTCACATCATGTCATGATTTATTCATTATATTAGAGGCTACTTCGGTGAGCAAGGAAAGAGGGGTAACTGACTGCAGGCACAGCACAGGCTTGTTTTAAAACAGATTTTAAATATTCCAACAACTGAAGTGGCTTTAGAAGGAAGAAGACGTTGCTATGATCTTTCTAATACATCTCTAATGGAAATGTTTGCCCATCTGGGAAGTGCTCTTGTATCTGCTGCAGATAATTTTTAAGAGTCTTACTAAGTCAGGAGATTGTATACTCTTCACAGAAATATATTTAACTCTGTAATTAGTATCAGTGGTGGTGACAAGTTGGTATTCTCAGATTGCTCCCTTTGAAATTGTTAAAATCCAGCAAGGTTCCTCTCTTCACACTTCCTGATGTTATTAAAAATCTCACCTGCTTGGAAGCTTACTGGGTTGTTTCTTTCAGCTTTAAAATACTGTGCTGGCAATTTAAATGCAATTTATCAACTGGTACAGTTTGTTCTTTAGTAAATGTAGGAGACTGCTTGTTACTGGCCACTGACCAGTCTTTCTTTTTGCAATGTACACTGACTATTTAAATCTTGGCAAGAAATTTGTTACTGTACCTTAAAGAAATATTTAAGTCCTCCCAACCTGGAAGCAGCTTAAAAGATATTGAATGGTGAATTAGCATTTTTCCATGCACAGCTCTCACAATACACACATTTGTAATCAGATTTAGTGTCAAGCTGTACGAGTCATTAGTGTTTGGCAAACTGTCATTCAGGGTTCTCTTTTGTTATAATGTTTCAAAAAGGCGATTTATTGAAATGAAAAGGCAGTTTAAACCTTGTACAGATAGAACGTAAAGACTACAAATAGTCTTTACAAATACCAGGGTGTTCATCACCCAGGTTTTTAGAACGATAGAATGGCCCAGGTTGGAAGGGACCTCAAAAGATCACCTGGTCCAGCCTTTTGTAGATAAGGGAGCCTAGATGAGATTATCAAGCACTCTGTCCAATTGCAGAGATTGATGGGATTGAATCCAGATAAAAACATTTATTCATATGATTTGTCTACTGGGCAGGGTTTTTTCCCTCTCTGCATGAAGCTTACTTGGTTTTCTTTGCTCAAAGGTTAAAAAAAAACCCTGAACACATCAGTAGCTTTGTGTAGGTAAAAAAAAACTTAAATATGCTTTAGTGGCATGTACTGTGGAGATTGATTTGGTACAATTTGGCCGTGCTTCTGGATTCACAAGTAAAATAGGTCCAAATGTACCAGTTACTTTCTTTGGGCCCGTTTTCTTAACACATCAGCATATGCAGATTGCTAACGAGATTATCAAAATACATACAGGGGCAAAATCTGCATGCTGACTACCTGCTAGACTACATTTGAGATGATTATGCTTAAGCTGTTCTTAGCAAGATCAAATAGTTTACCTAGTAATGTAATGCTGTCTATTCAGATAGCTCTGTGTTTATTCCTGGGTTTACAGATATCCCACTATATGTTTATGTACATGGTTTACACTTCCTTTCCCCTACTGCCCTCTGTGAGGCATTACAGCTAATTTATTTTAGCTTGACAAAACTGCTCGTGTCATCAGGCACTATTACAGACAATGCGCACAGTGTATCTGGCTTGTGGGAATGGCAGTGATTTCTGCATAAGTGCACAGAACGTGTGGTATGTGCAGGGGTGAATAGTGGTGAGACAAACAGCAGTTGCTTCTAGGTAGTGCTAAATGATGAATCATTTACTTGACGGCGTTCTGCCTTTTTTTTTTTTTTTTTTTTAAGTCATTGGATGCTTGTGTGAATTTTTTGGCTTTTTCCCAGAGTCCACACTGCTTCCAGCTGAGATGCCAAACCCCACTGCCATTTGGATTTGCGCAACACTGCTTTAATACCCAGAGCTCCTCCATAAATAGTTCTGCTCTCCCCACGCCCAGCTAGAAAACAACCACAGGAAATCGGGGAATGTGCAGCCAGCACAGCTTAGCTGGCACTAATTGATCTGAGCCAGCACAGCCTGCATGAGAGCATTCGTGTACACAGCCTGCACTGTTTGCTGTCTACGGCTGCTACCTCAGGAGCTCCGGTACCTGCTTTTTAGAAGACACCATATTGCTACAGCCTTGCAACAGCAGCAGCGTTTTTGTTGTTGCTCTGAGGAGTTGCGCTCCTGTAGGAAGTGTACGCAGCCATCCCCTCTCTTTCCCGTTCTCCCTCCCTTCCTCCCTCCCTTTTCATCCCAATCGATTACTGGAGGCTTTTTCAGTTGCATGCAGTTGTCAGGGCAGACAGTCTCGGGAACTTGCAGTGGCTTTCTAAAGAAGGAAAAATTCAAGGAAGACAGATGGACAGATGTTTTTACCGGTGTGAGTGAGCAATTAGTACATAGGGGTCACCAAGCAGGGGATTTGGATTTGGAACTGGAAACGTCAGGGTCGTTTGTTTGGATCTTTTTAGCTAAAGGCGTGAGCTTGCTGCTACTGTGACTGCAGGGGTTTTTTTTTCCTCCTCTGCCTCCTGAAACATTTTTTTTTTTCTCTCTCTCATTTCTGTGGGTGTATGGGAATATAGCTGACTTCAACTATGAAGATTCAAGAACATCCAAGCATTCCTGAAAACAAGTTGCAAAGAAATCAAGATGCTGATGATCAGGAAAACAGCTTTGCATCAGAAGTGCCTCGGCTGGATTTGACAGCGCTGTGTGATGACAACAACTGGGAAGGTAGGATTGTGTGATGTCTGGTCGTATGAGTGAAATGAGAGAGAGGGAAACCTGAGTTGGCTGGGTGTATCTGTATGTGATCATGTTCCCTTGCCAAAAACAACAGGAAAGCCATTTTGTCCTGAATATGGAACTGAAAGTTTGGAGAAACTGGAAGTGAAATACTGGATGCACACTAATTCTGATTGCCACTTAGAGGGAGAAAATTAATTGTTTTATTCTTGAAGTTACTTTCTTGTGCTGCTTGGTATTGTTGAGTCCCTATGTTTCAGCATAGCTTATTTCTTGGTGGCTGGTCACTTGAGAATTAAGCTAGACAGCCCTAAACTTCAAAGAAACTGGGTATTTCACAGTCTAAAATTAACTTGCTTCTTTCTCCCTTTTATTCCACTTCAATCACTATTTGGAAATAATGATTTGGATCTAAAAAGCACAACTGGAAAAGAGGCTGTGTATCTGCTACTCTGTCCTTTGATGGCTCTCATCTCCAGAGTGCATGCTTGGTCAGCTGTTTGCACGGACTCACTTAAGAGTGGGAAACCCGGGGGAACTCTGGGGTACCACGAACCTCAGTTTCTTTTGATGTTGAGATGAATTGAAGGTGTCCAGCATCTCTGGGATCAAACCCTTTTCCAATTACTGAGTGTGTCTCTGCGTACAAGCAAGAATTGTTAGTTTGTACTTTAGGAGGGAAAGAGGGGCTTTGACAGGGAAGAAACAGGAAAATTTGAGTATACTATTTTAATAAAGCAGGAGAGGGAAAATATGTAACTAATTTATTGCTCTATAAAACAATCTCTGAGGAGCACTGAGAAGTTAAGTTCTCTCCTTCTGCCCCTACAGCCTACGTGACCAAGTATATTTTGCCTTTCCCTCTAGGAGGGGAATAGTTATGACACTTTGGGCATGAGTAAAGAAAACCTGAGGCTGTGGCTGCCTTTGATGCAGCCAAACAACTAGTCACCATGGACAGGAGAGAATTTCTCCACTTGCTTGCTAGGCAGGGATTCCCTGGGTGGTATCACCACACGTGCAGCATGGCTGATCAAAGCACCATGGAAGGACTCCCAGGAGGCTGTGGCTGCCTTATGTGTTTGCTGAGATGCTAATTAGCACTGCCCCGCAGGGGCTTGAGCCAGGGTGAGCACGTCTGTGTTCTCAGAGGTGGTGTGGCTTCAGCCATCACGTGAACCTTTGGAAATAATGACTCTTTTTTTTTTCTTCCTGGGTTACTAATGGGAGTCATATGAATGCAAGGAACACAGCTCCTTTCTGTCTGCCAGAGGCTTTCCCCATATGCAATGTTGCACCTTTGGTACTACTCCATCTTTGTAGGCATGCTCTTGTGTCTGGATTCTAGCTTTCTTGCCCTGTAAATATTAAACAGGATTATGAGCACGTCTGACTGTGCTTGAAGAGTGTTTCTCCCTGATTCTTCTTTAGTCCACTCTGTTCACATGTATTTCACAAGAGGAGGAGGTGTGCTGTTGCAAAAGGATCAGCTGCTGGGGGTGAGAGAGATGGCATCTTCTAAAATACACGCCTTCCAGAATCACCATTTTGTTGGTGCAGATGAAAGAGCAGCAAAATGGTGCCTTCTGCATCTCAGCAAGGACAGACTGAGCCTTTTGTAGCTGTGGATGTGAAATCAGGCTTGCAGCAGCCAGGAAGATGTTAACATCAACTCTGACCGCTTCTGCAGCTAATGGCAGAGTCTGTTGTTGAGACTGGCTTTGCAAGTACTGGCTTTTGTACCACTCATCCACAGCTCTAGCAGCCAGGGCATCCTCCCTTTTCCTGCCAGCCAGTCTGTGTCACTCAAACCTTCACACATCTCTTCAGGATCCATGCTGCAGCTCTGGTTGCATCCCCAGTGAAAAGGGAAAGGACTGTGCCTCCAAATGTGGTTAACACTGAGTTATTTATTGCTTTGCTCTGGCAAATTTGGTAGGTCCATCTCTCAGGAGGTGACCCATTCATCCAGGACATAGTCGAGCTGACTTTTGAGGACCAGGTCCTTGGTCTCATACTGCTGGAGATACAGAGCGTGTAGTGACCAGGGCAACTGCTGAGCCTTTCGCAGATGGCTTGTAAGAACAACAGGTTGAGGGATTGCCTTCAGCTGTAGCTGTCACTGTCTTCAGTCAAATGTTAGGAAAGAGCCTTAAAGAATGGGCACAGAATTACACAAGGCAACCTTGTCCATGGACTAGCTTTTGTCACTCAGGCAGACTCTCCATCATGTTAAGACCAGAGCTGCCTTAAATACTCTGATTCAGAGGCCCAAAACTGTGATAACTACTGCCAGGTGAGCTGGCAGGGCCTCTTGCTTTTATGGTATGCTAGGAGTAATTTTTACCAGAATTTTTTTTTTTGGTAAGGTTCATCACAGAGTCAAATCTGCACATGAGAGGAGAGGTTTGCTGTACTTCTCCAAGCTGTGTTCCCCTTACAGCTGAGTAGAGAGAGGACAGAGAAATTTCCTTCCTCCAGTGCCTAGGCTCACTCTCTGCCCTGTGCCTGTCTTCTGTATCCACCTTACTTGCTACGTACGGGGGCATATGTGTAGTACTCATCAGGCTATTGGTGTAGGTCGCAAAGCGTGAGCAGTGCCCCAGCCAAATTCAAGCGCTGAACACTTAGCCTAGGTGCATTTCCCATGGTCCAAGAGAAGTATTTTACTAGTGTGCATTTGGCAGACACAAATCAAATAGTTTTATTCTCAGGCTGGGTGTGAACCAAGCTGTCTCAGTGGACTGGGATGCCTGACTGCTAGGCTTGTCTGCTAAGCCGCTCAGTCGGTGCCAGCTGGGACGTCTTGTGAGCAAGCGTTTTCAGAGCTACTTCCACAGCAGAGGTTTTTAATTGTTGTGGATTACGTTTGAATCGAGTGCCATGAGCAAGGAGGACAGAGTGTTCCCTTGCAGTCCAGCGCTATTGTGCAGATTTCTTACCAAATGTTTCTAGTTCAAGCCCAGAACTTGCTATCCTGCCCTCAAGAAAAATCTGGAAGCACGTTGCTCTCCGTAACAGCGGCTGGTCCTGTCAGCAGCTTGGAGCTGAACAGGCAGTTCAGTAAATCAATACGGTGCATGTGATTTCTGCCTACGTTGCCTGATTACTGACGCTTTAAAAAAAAGTTCTGTAGATGAGATTTCAAGCAGAGTTTGCAGTAGCAAGCGCTTATGAAACAGTCAGTGGACAATTTTCTGCGAACTTTGAAGCTTAAAAAAAAGAAGAATAAAAGCAGAAGTTTAAAACACAGCTTGAGTTCTCAGTGTTGAGAACTTGAGTATTGCAGCATTGAGACCCTGAGGCTGAAGCTGATCTGCAAATAGTTTTGGCACTGATTTAATTGATACTTTCCCATGAAAAAAACAGGATGATGCAAAAAAATCCAAAGGGTATACCACCAGGGAAGCTGGATTTAGATTTCTTTTTTTCAGCACTGTGGACTTGTATATTTGTGTGTAATACTCTTTAGCATAAGAAATGAAAAAGATGATGAAACACACTGCATTTTTGTTACTATGTGTAGAAAAAAAAATCATATTGTTTAGTGATTTTGTTTTGTAGCATCAATTTTTTTAAAAGTATTTTTTCATTGTTTAGTATGACATATTGTAAATAAACAAAGGGTTGGCTTAGCTGAGAGATATGTCATCTCACCAACTGAAAAGGCATGATAGCACTTTATTTGGACCATTCTTTTTGATCTACATAGGAAGAATACCTCCTGATGTGTTCAGACAAGGATGTTTTCAGTCATTTATAAGATAAGCAAAATAGTTTGTTACTGAGCTAGTGAATGTTTTGGAGTTGTAAATTGCTTTATTCACTTCATTATGAGAGGTCTTTCTGGGATCTTTCGAGTGGGATTTAATACTAGAACCCCAGGTGTTTTAATTAGTTTAGGGCTTTTTAATCCTTTAGGACTGACTTCGGTTTACAGCAACAAAGATTTGGCCACCCTTGTTTGTCAGCTGGGTGTGTGTCAAAGCCATGTTAGAAGCGTATATCAGCTGTATGGCTGCAGGGAAGGAAACTGGAGGTGCCTGTGGCATTTTCCAGCTGCACCTTAGGTGGGATGTGTGGGTGAGCACCCCTCTGTTGACCCTCAGCAGCCCTCAGTAACCCTGTGGCAAATATACTGTGTAATAATTTTTAAAAAGTCAGTTTTTGTCAGCAAAAGGGCTTGGAGCTCACTGGCAATACACCAGTTTGATACAGTTCATCTTACTTCCTTATTGCGTGATAGAGGTTTATTAATAACTCCAGCCCTCTGTGTGGCAAATTGGCACAGAGGATGTATTGCCATGGGCGTATGTGGGCCTACAGAGTTCTGCAGAGCAACACCTGGCAGATGGCTGACAGCTTTGTTAAAAGATTAGCTGGTTGTGGGATTTCGAGAGGCAGTGCAGCACTTCTGAAGGACTGCAGGCTCAATACAAGAAAAGAAATACATTGAGAGTCTGACTGAGAAATAGAAAATGTTTTTCACTCTTTCTCTATACTAGTACAGCCATGGTGGTTAAATATTACCAATTTTTTTTTTTTTTCTTGAAAGGTTGTCATTATGAAAAGTGGGGGAAAAAATAGTACCTGGAAAGAATGTGGAGATGAGTAGAAAACTGAGTTTTCTCAGAGCAAGAGAGATCTGTTCAAGATAGACAATGAATAGGGGTAACTGCTCCATCAAAGCAATGGCAAAGAAACATTCTCTACTGAGATTTTATTCTTCAATTAGCAGAAAGAGGAAAGGGTGACAACATTCATCCTGATAGCAGATACTTCAAACCTGAACCGTTAAGTCCAGGAATTTAGCAGCCTTCAGAAAAGGCTCAACACTTTGATAGCTATCTTGGGTAAATTAATAACAAAGGATATTATGTATTCTCTTAAACAGGATTTGATTGATTGTGCACTGTCAGAAAAGGCGGCAGTTTACTCTTATCAGGTTCCTGTATATTTGTGCAATTCAGCAATTCCAGTGCTTCCAGCTGAAGCACCTGGCACCCGGCCAGCATGACGGAGAAAGTAGTTGGACCACAGCTCTGGTCCATTTTGTGTTATGATGTAGATAAAATCCATAATTCTACATACCTAAATACATGCCTTAATTGCTGTGTTACTTTCTAGAGGGTTAGCCGTTTTGTATCCAGATGAGTTTTTTTTCTTCTAAATACAGTCAGCAAGGGAAATAAGTTACCCATAGAGCCAGGCCTACCAGGAGGGAGGGTTAAAAACAGCTGATGTTCTGTGGTGGCCATTTCTTCTGTCAAGTCTCAAATTTGATTTTTCCTTTTTGGGACTTTTTTTCCTTCTCCTTTTTAACACTTTCTCCTTTGGATTATGAGTTTCTTTTTTGGGGCAGTATTTTGAAATCAACAAAGTAGAAAGTACACATACCTCTGTCTCTAGTGGCTTGCATAGAGTGCTTTTGCTGTCCTTTTTGGGTCTGATCAGAGGCTCTGTGAGCGTTGCAGTTCCCTAAATGTCGCGTGCTATCTGGTGTATAAATCCACCCTGGGACAAAGTCACATGCATCATGCATGATTAATAATGGCTTTGTTAGCTGGTGTGGTAGGAGCTTAATTTGGTTACTGCTAAAAATGCTGCTGATTTCTTCTAAGTTTATTTCATCTATGTAAATCCCACGGAGATGTGATTTAGCAATTCCCAAGAGCAAATTCTGTTTGGGGCCGAGAGTGTATTCCAAAACCTGGAGGTGAGAGATATCTGGAAGAGTCGTGTGCATCACTTAACATGATTCCTGCTACTCAAATGTGTGAAATATGTTCCTTTTGTGTTATTAGCCTTTATTTTGCTATAAGAGATTTTGTGTGGACCTTCATAAAATCATGTCAGATTCAAGGAAGTGTGTGACACTAAAATGTTGCAGTTTGGCTGAAGAGTTTGCCTTTCATTTCACCTTCCTCCTTATCAGATTCCTTGAGCAAAATATTAGGAACTGCCAAGGCTGAATGCAGCTTTGAAGAAACTCTTGTTCCAGAAAGGAACTGATAGAAGTGCAGGCTGCATAAGCTTTCCAACCCGTGGCAAAACAACGTACATACACTTGGGACTTCCAGACCTGTGAGCCAGGCTTGTATGTGCTTCACTGATCACAACATCTGTGAGAGGCTCTTATGCAAAAAACTCCAGCCATCCCTTTCAGAGTAACGCATCAGTTTGCATGCAGCACCAACCTCTGAGCAGAGGCGTGCCATTTATATTTGTGTGCAAAGGAAGAAGGGAAGAGAAGGAGAGCATCGTTTGACACTGTCTACAGGCAAAATAACACTGAGCCTGTCATTACTGAATTGTGGATGATCTTGCGCTGTCCAAATTGTACATGGCAGGGAATGTTAAAGGTAGTAGAGGTTCTGTAAGGGAATCCTCACGCATTCCATTCTGAGCTACGAAAACGTTAGCCTCGTTCAGCAAAGAGGAAATACTACTTCTTATTTAAAAATTGATAGCTTCAAAAGCCCCTTCTCTTCATGGAAGAAGAGTAGATGCACTAGGCACAGGAAATAATGAGTCTGCAGCTCTGCAACAGGTCTGGGAGCTTTCTATAAGGTTTTTGTTTTGTTACTTGACTCCAGAACTATTTGTTAGATTTGTAAGTTCAAAGCCTGGCTCTTAAACTGTCTAATCCTGTGGTGCTAAGTAGGAGCATGCAAATCAGCTTAGTAAACTATCTGAACACAAAATGTTAGACTCCTTATGGCATCTGGAAGGAATGATCACAAGATTGAGGCGATTGCTCCACGATGGGCTCCACTGTGCTGATAGCAATGCAAAGTTGTGTTTCCCTTTCTCTCCTACTCCACCGTCTTCCTGTAGAACATTGCTTTTACTTCCAACTGGTTAGATCGTCCAGGGGACTAAAGATTTCCTCACTCTTCTACCATGCTGTTAAGCAGCAGGATTGCAGGTGAAAGAGGAAAGGGGGAAACTCAGACCATACTACCATTGTTGTTAATTTACAGGCTAGGCACCCTGTGGAACAGGTAGTATGAGAGACACCTTTTCCTTGCAGACTAGAAGAACCAGTGCTTAGTCCTAGTCTGTGAATTTCCAATAGCAGGCAGCAGGGTCATATTGGAGTGCTGGAGACTGTGGGAGGACAATTAATGTGCTATGCTATTCATTTACAGCATTTGTACATCCTGAAACTGAAAAAAAAAATAAATCCTCCTGTAATCCTGTTGCCTCCATTATACTGCTCTGTGTCGATAATTCTCTCTTGTCCAGCCTAACCTTTTCCTCAAAGGTGCTGGTTGGTGATAGTCTCATTTGGTCTCACTCCATGGTAATTACTGAGCAACATTTGGGTATAGTTTTCTGTTGCATCTAAGAGATTGTTTAGGTTTGTGTGGACTACCCACTGTGGCCAGGCAGTGCTTTGCTTTGCTTTGCACACTGGGCAGATGCGAGTAATGACCCAGAGACAACAAGGAGTCACAGTCCAGCACAGACGGGTCAGGGTTCATTAGAAACGTTGCCTGGAGTCTGTCATACATGTAAAACAAAGACGATAAAACCAGCCTTTGTCTTACTGTTCCCAGAGCCCATCCCTGCTCTTTCCTCATGGCAGCGAGACGGCTTAGACTCAGATGAGGCTCGCCTTTCCCCGCAGGCCGGTCGCTTAATTCGCCAACTTCTGGATGAGGACAGCGATCCTATGCTGTCCCCTCGCTTCTATGCCTATGGACAGAGCCAGCAGTACCTGGATGATACAGAAGTGCCTCCATCCCCTCCCAATTCTCATTCCTTCATGAGGTGAGTTGTGATTTGCCTGTGCTGACTGTCGCACCCAGCTGTAAAGGGCTTGCACAGTTCCGTCAAGCAGCATTTGTTTGGATCACATATGCCAGATAGCTGTGCTGTGTTGGATTTCTGTTCCTGATGGTGGGAAACTGGTGTTTTTAGAGAAGTTGTTGGTAACTAATTGTTTCTGGGTTTGTGAATT
The DNA here is from genome assembly GCA_013400335.1 of Eurystomus gularis. Classification (NCBI taxonomy): domain Eukaryota; kingdom Metazoa; phylum Chordata; class Aves; order Coraciiformes; family Coraciidae; genus Eurystomus; species Eurystomus gularis. Next base: position 81,254 of record VZZY01000413.1, read on the forward strand.
AATATCTAAGGAATTGCCATTGCCGAAAGAGGCTGCATACAGCGTCTTCGCTGTCTGTCATTACGGAGTAGCAACGGAGCTTTCTCACTTCTGTGGGGTTTGCTTTTATTTACACAAAGTTTAAGTGGCCTTCTCTGCATGAAGATGTACTGTGGCTGTTTGGATAAGTTCTCCCTACAATCTCTGCTCATGGTAGGAGGCGGAGTTCATCTTTGGGATCTTATGAAGATGACAGAGAGGACCTTACCCCTGCACAACTCACCCGGAGGATTCAGGGACTGAAGAAAAAGATCAGGAGATTTGAGGACAAATTTGAAGAGGAGAGGAAATACAGGGTGAGTCTTTAGGAGCTACACATGGAGAGTTATGTATTAACAACAAAGGGAAAGGACATCAGGGAAGTCTGTCAAACATACAGAGGACTTGAAAGCTTTTATAAGAAAAAGGAAAAAAAAAAAGAAAAGGAAGAAGAAAAGAAAAAAGCTACTGCCCAAAAAAGAAAATGTGTGTCCATACCGAGCAAATTAACCTTTCCAGGCATTATGCACTATCTGTGCAGCACAAGAGATAGCCTAATAAACTCAGAGGATTTTGATCACTGCTTAAGACACTGTGCCGAAAACACACGCTCAGTGAGTAGGAATAGCTATGTTAAACTTCTGTTTGTTTATTTGTTCAAGTTCAGCCCTCTGGGAAGCACAACTGCGCATCTCATTTGCATGAGGGTAATCCCAGGACACCAGTGCATTGCAGAGGAGAGAGCAGCCTCCTTTGCTCCTGAGCAAGGAACCACAATCAAGTGCTGCTGAGCAGCAGCAGTGTACTGTACTCTAATTATTCCTGACATGCCCTTCTGATGCACAGAAAGCTTTTTAAGGAACTAAAGCTTTGCATGTGTGCATCTTTGTTGGTGATCTAAACCACGAAGGATTGTACTGAAAGGGTCTTGCCTGCAGTAGAAAAGGCTGGAAGAAATGCTCAGAGCTTGCTGTAGCCTAGCGTTTGGGTTATTTCAGTGTCTTCAGACGTAAGGCAGCCTTTGGTGAGGATACATACATCCTAACACTTGTCAAGCTGCTCATGCTAGGCTTCCTCTATTTTGGAGGTGCCCTCTTGTTAGGAAACAATAGGCACAAGTATTCCGATGTGCATCTAGCCTTCTGAGCCACTCCTACAACTTTGTTTGCCATCAAAAGTTTTGTGTTTTCTAAAAAGAAAATGAATCTCATGATGTCCCTTAAAAGACAGTGTTGTGACAGGGAGGAGAATTAAAGCAAGATCTGAAATGAGCTGGTCAGAGGTATGCAGGTACCAGTCGGAAGCCATGCTCTATGCTGGGTCCAAATTCTGTTGTACCTCTTTTTGTGACACACGGTGTTTCAGTGGGTCTCTCCTGTTGGTTTAACACACATTCAGCATGACTGTTCTTTCCTCTCAGCCTTCCCACAGCGACAAAGCAGCCAACCCTGAAGTGCTCAAATGGACAAATGATTTGGCCAAATTCCGAAAGCAACTTAAAGGTGAGCAGCTACCACTGGTGCAACTCTGGGGAGCAGTTTGGCTCTGCCTCATTTAAATTTGATGTTAGGCAGTGGTTCTGTCACTGTCACATTTTTTAAAGGAAAAATTATTCATCTCCCCTCAAATGTTCCTGTTTAGAGTCAAAACTGAAGATATCAGAGGAAGACCTTGGCCCTGTCGTGCGTCAGCGGAGCAATACGCTCCCCAAGAGTTTTGGCTCTCAGCTCGAAAAGGACGATGACAAGAAGCAAGACCTGTCAGATAAATCTGCCAAGCCTGCCGTGGAAGTGACCCTTGATTCTATTCAGAAGAAGCTTCAAGAAAAACGGACAGAGACAAACCGACCTGAAGATATTAAGGTACAACATAGACAGATCAGACTTAGGCCTTTAAGTACAAGTAGGTGATTTGTGGCTGCACAGTCACTTGTGAAAGCCCTGTGGTCTTCTACATTTTGTCACAAAGTACAACCTTTACTCCTGGCTTGCTTACTTTAGTTTCTTTCCCTTTGCCTTTAGCATGTGATTTTTAGAATTTTTTTTTCTTTTTCAGAGCTCAGTTTCTGCTGAATGTCATTGTGTGTTCTTTTCCTGATGCTTCTATATTCCAAGTAATGTTTCTGAATTACTGCAATATTTCCTTCCCTGTATTTGGCTGTCTCTGTTGTTATGTCCAAAGGCTTTTGGCAAATTCTGAGTCTTCCAGTGATTCTGGAGATCAGCTCATCTGTTTTGTTCTGGTTCACTCCAAAGCTGAATGCTCTTCTCTCAGGGCATTTTATTGCTGCTCTTCAGAGTTTCACGTTAAGCTCTGTTAGCTACTGTAATCTCTGGGGGTTATCAGCATGGAGGTCTTGTGTCTGATGTTGCTTGTTCCTAAGGTTTGAGCAGCCTTGTAAGTGAAGTCCTTGAGTCTGCTGACATGTAAATTGTGCAGTTCTTTGTAAGAGAGGGGCAGACAGCGTTATCTTTGTTTACTGGATCTGCAGAAGACGAAGATACACACAGTGTGCATTTGGCTGTTTTCTGAAGGTAGCAAGAATCCACAGCCTGGCTGTTGAAAGAGGGCCTGTGATAGTATTAGGTGCTGTGCTAGGGAGAGAAGACTCAGGGTCAGGCAAGTTCAGTGTGAGAACTGTGGCAAAGTTAGTTAGGGAAGCCTTCTCCAACTGTCTGCCCTTTTTTTTGGCTTGGTCCCCTCAGCCTATCTGCCAGAGTTTTTCACTCCATAGCAGAATTGGCAGAACGAGGTGATCCAACTGCACTTCTGTTCTTGGTAAAATGTGTTTGTGACAGTCTAAGCAAAGATGACAAGCTTTGCAGGAGGTACTGAAGCTTCTCTCAGATTTGGAGAAAAATAAATAATATATTCTGTTGTAGAATGTACACCTTAGATGTTAACTGAGAAAAAGCCACCATAATTGAAAGTTGCATATCATTGTTTTTCAAAGCACACTGATAATCAATAGATCCCCCAATCTACATAAAATACCTTCATATGCAAAGTTTATGTGGTTTTAGTCTGTGCCTGCCCTGTGTCACTCATAGTTTCTTTGGCAATATAGCTGGGAAAAGAGGACAGGAAGGCAGACATAAGTCTTCAAAACATTATAGACAAAATGATATGACTTTGGTTAGGCCACAAATCAGTATTGTTTGAGTTCAGGAATCTGACTTTTTTTTTTTTTTTTTCTTCCTCCTCTCTCTGTGCCACTTTTCACAGGACATGACAAGAGATCAGATAGCAGCTGAAAAAGTGGCTCTTCAAAAAGCTTTGCTGTATTACGAAAGCATTCATGGCAGACCGGTATGTACAGTGTAATTTTTTTCAAAGTACATCTTTGTATGTCTTTGTCTGTGGTAAATGATGACCCTACTGCTCTTTTGATGTCAGAATCTCTAGAACTTCTTGCTGTTCAAACCACACAGTCCTAATCCACTTCCCTGATCCTTCACTACCGTTGCTGCTGAAGAGTGTGACAAGCTGGTGTCTGCACGCAGCCCTGGTCTTGGCAGATACCTGTACGACCAAGCCTGCAGGCTGACTGAGGCTGAATGTGCATTATTTTGGCATCGTGCTCACCAGGATCCACAGACACCCAGTTTGTGGCCCAGCAGACTCAACAGCTTTGCCAGGATACAGTCTGCACGGGAATAGTTGTATGGCGTCCCCCATCTAATCAAGAATTTTGCAATTTGCTAGTATTAATGACTAACTGGGAACATAGGCGTGCATATGTTGCTCCTCATTAGAGAAGCTGCAGTGTGTTTCTCGCAGCACCTTGCTGTTTGCAGGGAGGCATCTACATCTTGCTACTTGCCCAATCCTATTGTGCCAAAGGATTCACGAAACACTTTGTCTCCTGAGCATCACAGCTAAGTTGAGAGGAGATTCTTCCCTGAGAAGCGGTTTTTTTTTCCCATGTGCCAGTGGAAGTGAAGGTTTCTTGCACGTTTGATCTTAACAAAGGAAAATTACTTGTGAAAACAGATAATTAAGTATTGTGTCCTGTTGATCCCTGCCGTGGCAGAAACATGGTGGCTTCCAGGCCACCAAGTTGGGTGTGTATAAATTATTCCTCCTCTTTCACTGATGACAGTATATTCTTTGCTACCAGCTGTATAGGTAAAGTAACTTAATTTTAGAGTGAAGCTAATCCCTGGAGCAGTGGCTTGTAGCAGCAAAGTACTGCTTATAAGGAATACTTGTTTGGTGCAGCTGAGAAATCTGCTGTTCTACTGCATGGGATTCCTGATCTCTTCCTTTTGCTCCTGAATTATTTCCTCCTTTGTCCATTGTTTTTAAAAAGTCTCATTAATTTGTTTAAATGCCTTAATGAAGTGCTAATATTGTACAGTCACATAAACAATGTGGTTGTATCAGAGGACATGCAGTTTTATTCTTCAACAAAATTTTATTCAACAAAAGGCCAGCACAAGGAATCCACTTAATCTTCCCTATCTTCTCTGTCTTCTCCATTGAGACCAAGCTTTTGCTGCTTTTACAGTGATAAAATCAACAGGTGGCATCTCACTGAAGTGAACTCACTTAAATCTGTTTAAAAAGAGAACAAGCCCAGAGCCTAGCTTGTCAGCATACCTTTTTTTTTCTCACCCCTTTCTGATTCTGTATTTATACAACTGCTTTTTAATTTGTTTGGTTTTAAGTAAACAGTCTATACCTAGCGACTCCGAACTGCATGGCAAAGGAAGACTGGAGCTGATCAGCTTTTGCTGTTCCCAGCCCCTGGCACTGCAGCAGTGGAAAAATACTGAGAGCTTCAGGAGAATGGGGATAGTTCAGCCAAGTATTTTTTTCTTTCTTAAAGATATTTAACCAAACAAGAAAAACAATGAAGCTCATATTTATTGTGCAACTGGGTCTTTCTGCACCAGTGATAGATGAACCTGCAAAGGTGGAACTGAACTGTTTTAGTTAAGCCAAAAAGTCCATCTCTGCAGAAATTCTCAAGCTGCTCTAACAATGCAAGCGATGATCTGTTCCTCAGCTGCTGCTCTTTTGCTGTGTAGAGTGTGCCCCAGAGTTGTGTCAAAGGCTCCATTATTCCAACAGTCTTTTTGCATTTTGATGTTCTCCCAAAATACACTCAGGTTTTGCTGGTATTACTTATGTTTACCTAGTGAGATGGTTTGCCCATATGCTAAATGTTTTCTTTCAGAATCTGCTTTCTGTTAAGTGTAAGTCTGCAGGGCTGACTCGGGCCCCATACACTTAACTTCCAATGCCTAAATTAATTCTCTGTGTTCTTCCTCTGTATTGACATTCAGATACTGAAGCATGTAATTTATTTTTTCCATTCTTCAACATAACCTAAGGATATTTTGCCTGTTCCAAGGCTAATGTTTATTTTTTCTGTACAGAACAGTGCTATCTATCAGCTTTAAAACCTTGTTAATTGAAAGTTTGGTTCTCAGTCTCACCATAGTTCTTTCTTTTTTCTTCTTTTTTTTTTTTTCTTTTTTTTTTTTACATAACAGACTGTCTGAGCCAACAGTAGTGCTGTGCTTCATGTTGTACTAACTGCTAACTTAGTGAAGCTAGGAATAATATTTTTATATATATATAGGCTACCCAGTTTCTCCAGTTGTATGCTTGATTGGTTGCAGAAAAAACAAAGTTGGAGGCAACTTGCTAGTCAGTGCAGTTGAATGCAGGCACATCAACACAGAACTCGATACAGAGAGGGCTGAGTGAATTTTTTGATGCTGCGCTCATCCCACTAATCCATGCGAGTTGATTACTCAACAGACAGCCAGCTTGAGCCTGCTGGGTGTTGGAGCCTGACTGTGCTTTGGAGGTGTGGGACCTGCAGGCCCCAGAGCTCGAGCTGCCCATCTGCCCCTTATCAGGTTTGGGGGTGTTTGCATTGAATCCAGAAAGGAGTAAAAAGGTCTTCCTTCTTCTTCCACCCTAGTCATCTGGAATAGGAAGAAGGCTTGGTTATCAGGAGGAAAATGCTACCTTCAGATTCGTTGAGTTCATCCCTGCCAGTCCCACTCCTGCCAGTACTTACACCTCTTCCACCTCTTGCAAACCAACACCCTCTCCTGTTCCGGAGGGACAACTTGAAAGCTTTAGAAAGCTTACTCCAAGGAACGTCAACTGCAGACAAAAGAAAAGAAAAGCTGTATTCCTATTCCTCCTATTTCTGTGTATAAAGTACAATATTTCTGACTGTAGAAAGCTCCCTAGAGGTTACGCTGTTGATGTTGATTTTCATATGGCAGCTGTTCAGATGCTCTGGTGATTAGCAGGAGTAAAAAGCCTTGAGAAAGATGAGCATGACATCAGAATCAGTTAAAGCTTCCCTTCATAAGAGCTTTACAATTTAAAGTTAGACAAAAGATCTAATGGAAGGACAGTCATAGGATGTGGGTCAGACAGTGCTGAATACAAAAAAAAGATGATGATCAGGTTGGTTCTAATGAGTATTTTGTTTGCTTGTTTTCAAACCCCGCTGTACCAAAACACTGAAGAAGTAAAACCCAACTTCCTCACAACCAGTACTTAGTTGGACAGAACTTGCTTCCCCACACTAGCTACTATCTGTAAGGTCTTCCCTTTTCCTGCGCTCTCAGTACTACTGAGATTTTTTACTTAGCTTAGATCCAAAAGAAAACCAGAAATGAACACTCAGAGTTTGTCACACGCTCAAACTGAGAAGGGAGTGCAACATGCAGCTAGGAGGAGTGGAGTTAGGGACAGAGCAATGTGAGAAAGGCTTGGGGTGGGCATCACAGCATTATTCTGTCTTCTCTATGCCACACAGCCCTGGCACCTTCATCCCTTCTCAACTCTGTGGTAACTTCTCCCCAGCCAGGTTGGTGGGAAGAGAGGAGGAGAGCAAGGTTAGGGGTTAAGAGATGAAGAACTGCTGGCTTGGACAGGAAATTAGGGGGAATAGCAAAGCCAGGAAGTTAGCCTTTGTGAAGTATGTAGTTTAACCTTCCCTGGGAAAGTCTCGTTACACTGTAGTATCTAGTCATTGCAGCTCCTTTTTCTTTTTGTGGGTCATAAACACTGCCTCTGAGGTCACAGCCACAAGAATAAGGGTGGGAAACTTCATGTTGTGCCATATAATGGCAGACGTGATTGCAAGCACAGACTGCTGCCTCTGTGGGTCATTTTGTGCTGTGAACTTATGATACCCAAGTTGGTCATTTACACCTCCGGTCTCATACAGCCACATTACAAGACATCCCACAGCCTGGGTGCTGGTTCATCTGGCACCTGGACAGGAGATGCAACGAAGTACACAAGCACTCTTTACCCCGGTTTCAGGGCTGATGCTGCTAACCTGTCATCCTCATGAAATTCCCTTCAAGCCCCCTCTGACTAACAGCAGTCACAGGCACATGCATTATAGAGTGAAGTAGCTGCTGCAGGCTTCATGGATCTCACTTTGTTTTCTCTTTCAGGTTACCAAAAATGAACGACAGGTGATGAAGCCGTTGTATGACAGGTATCGCTTGGTCAAGCAGATCCTCTCCAGAGCCAACACCATCCCTATCATTGTGAGTAGAGCATTCTTCTGGGGGCTGTTTCTTAGGTTTCAAGCTGAGGAAACAGAAATCACCACACTTTTGCATACAACAATCACTACGGCCAAGTCCCAGCTTCACTTATCACTCAAAGACCAAGCAAATGAGTGAATCAGTGACACACCACATACTGAAGTTGGGCAAAGCTGGTCAAGGGACTCCAGTGCCCACCCATGAGCTACAAGGCACATCTCACCTTGTGTTGTTTCTCCTTTTTCCATTGGGCTGCTGCTGTTATTTCATCATCTTGTGTTTGGCTACGGCCTCACTTCCCTTTCCTTACCAATCCACTCTAAGCTGTAGGTCTATATGTCACGAACACAAGACTTGTGTGGGTTGCGCGGGAGACATTAGTCTCCTCAGCTGAGAGAAAGGGCCACTCTCCTAACACTTCATTTGTATTGAAGAGATCCTGCAAGTGGTGGATATTCCCTCGTTGCAGGTGGTGCTTTGGTAAGGAGGCACTGCCACCGGCAAGGAATTCAGTGCACCCCTCTAGGGAGCAAACACGCTTACCTCTAATTTTAGACAACTTGTGTAGAGCAGTTCTTAAAAATTATTGGATCTAAAAAATACACACAAAATACTTACAACCTGTCTGTGGAAAGATAATTGTTTTATCATGGTTCCTGTTTACTCTGTCTGCCATGTATGATCCTTTACCTTTTTGCTGTCCCCAAGAAAAACTCATGTCCTGGCTGCTTCTCGTAGACCACCAGTGGAGTGAATGGACTGGCACAGCATTGCTCAGTGCAGTCACACTGAGAAGCGGGTTTTTTTTCTGCAAACAGTGGGAGATGGTCCTGCATTTAAAACAAAACATAAAGCTGCTCATCCTTGATTATGCAAAGTACTCCCCAAAATGTGTGCTGTGGAGACGATGCTGGCAATCAAGAAGAAAGAATCATGTAGCTGTGTGGGGGCAGTTTAACGCAAAGCTCTCAAAAGAGAGCTCAGGTCCTGTTTAGACACAAAACTGAAACTGCACAGCAGCTCACGGAGGAAAGACAGGATTGGATTTCCCCAGCCCCTTGAGTGAGAACAGTGAGAAGCTCGTGCAGAGGCAGGATACATATGAAAATCTATCCCTACATCATGAGGCACTTCAGTGGGAAATCAGGCTTCTGAAAGGCAAGCCTGAAGACTCTTAACTGGGCTTACACTGGAGCTCTGGAGAGCCAGCCAACAAAATGTTGCGTGTGTGTATTGGGCCTCAAGCTGTGGATTATTTTCTTGCAGCCTTTACTTTGTAGCTCCTGCCCAGCTAGTATTCCAACATCCAAGCTTTTTTCATAAAAGTGTTTGCAGTGATGTCCCTCAGTAAGCAACATCCTGAGAGAAAGCAGCCCCAAGGTTCAGTGGGTTTGCCAGGCGTGTTTTTCTTCTTTGAGAAATAGACTTCTCCTGATGGTCCAGCGATGAGCTGAGAGTGAATGTGTGGGTGAGAATGAGCTGAGAGCAGGTGGTGGAGGAGAAAGGGGTTCATAATGTAACATACTTGTTAACACCTGTCACAGGGTTCCCCCTCCAGCAAGCGGAGAAGCCCTTTGCTGCAGCCAATTATCGAGGGTGAAACAGCTTCCTTCTTCAAGGAGATAAAGGTGAAGACCTCCAGCTGCTAACTAATTGCTCAGTTTGCATCAATTTTCTCCTTATACCAATGAAAGAGAATGATTGATTGATATTTTTTTATCAGTGTTGATTTTTTTGCAGTGTCCTCCTGAAAAATCAGTAGCTGCTATAAGCCTCGCCAGTTCTGATCAAATTCTTCCCTGTTGTAGATAAGACTACAGTATTTCCTTGGCTATGCGTTCTGTTCCGTCCTTCTCCTTCCCCCTCCACCTGCACATGATGTGTTTTATTTTGCTTAAAAAAAAAAACAAACCAAAAATCACAGTTACCTTTGTGCGTTGCTTTTTTTCTTGCTTTCTTCCTTTCTTTGTAATGACACTAACTTGTTTTGCGGTGGTTTCTCTCACTCCAAAGCTCTGTGGCTTGCACACAGCACTGTGGCAGGAATGAGCTCTCACAAAACTAACACTTGCACATGGAGCCGAACAGGGCACTTACGGGATCCATGCCTACTCCCATTCACGTGCTTACTTTATCCAGGCCTCTTTGTCACCGCCTTGTGAAGGGTATTTCTAAACAAGTCACATGAGAATGGAAGTAAAAACAACTCGGCTCTGCTAGCTAACGCTTGGTCAGATTTGGATGGCAGGATTCTTGGGTTTCTTTCTTGTGCTGCTGTGGAGTAGTAACACTTGGTGGTGAAGACTGCTATGATATTGGGTCTTCTTCCCCTGAGAAGAAGGGAAGTCCAGTGGTAGACCAGGACACACAGCGTGGAGCTGGGCCCTGGCTTGCTTTTGTTACCCTTGCAGTGTAACAAGGGAAAAAAGTGCTTGGCACACTTGGATCATTTATCCATTATCTCCAGCCAGAGTTTGGTTAATGGTGTGAATACTGCAGACCTAGACATCCGAGGTGATTTGACTGTTAAGCAGTTACAGTAGATTGTGTATTAATGGACTATTCAAGGCACACATTCATTAAACCAGATTGCACACTGAAGGTGACAAGCTGCTGTTTAGAGGCTGATTAATCATCACTGAGCTCTCAGTATTTTCTAGGTAACTGCAGGATCAATTGTGCAGTAGTGCTCTTGTGGGGGGTATTTTGGGTTGGTTTTGGCTTTTTTCTTTTGTGTCCTCTGTTTTTCACCTGTGGTTGCACCCAGAGTCAAAACTTAACAGCTGTCAGTTATGGTGATCTCTGATAACCAGCATGGCTGGTGCTACACCAGCATCACACCAGCTCAGCAGTGTCCTGTAGGGAATACAAACCTATGAGCCTCCATCTTGAGAGGTTTCTGACCAAAGATCAGGGTGGCAGCCTTAAGCCCAGTAACATTTACATGCTGATTATCAGTTACATGGGGCTCTGCAAAGATGCGTGTGGCAGCTTTGTACTGAAAAACACTCTGAACCAACAAGAGGAAATTGCCAAAAGGCCCCAAAACTTACCCCCTGTATCAGCCTACTATGGGCAGAGCACCACCCATCTTGATGGACCCCTGACACTGTCAGGTTTTCGGGGGTTTTTTGGTGACTTTTTTTTTTTAAGTGCTTGGGAGAGTTGGATAAAAGCTTGAAAGGTGATTGAGGTGAAGCCTTGCCCAACAGTGGGGTACAATGTCTTGAATATTGTCTGTGTTGAAAAAGCCGCTGGGAAGCTTGATTGCCAGTGGTACTGATGATGGGATACTCTGGAGATTTCTAACTGGAAAATTTAAATGCCTCATGATTGCCTAAAGATCCAAACAGGTGCAAGCCAAATGGATCTAGTCAATGAAGATCATTCTGATTTGAGTGGTAAAATAGGATTCCCATGGGAGGCTTGTTTAAAGCAAAGGCCTTAGATGGCCATTTCCATTCAAGTTCTCACTAAGTATCCTTTTAATTTGTTCCTTCGTTTTAAACAACAAAATGCTTTAAGAGATCTTGTGACAGCTAAATATAGTGTTTTGGCACTAAGGTCTAGACAAGTGAAATTTCTACACTTTCTTTTCCTCCCATGGGCTTCCATTGGCAGGAGGCTCGCTCCTGAGCTCTGGGCCAGAGTAATCCTTGCTGGCTTGGGCAGCACTCTGGTGCCCTGGAGTGAGGCAAGCGAGACAGGCTTGTGCGCATCTGTGGGAAAGACTCCTTGCATCTGTCCTCAGGAGCAGTTTGTCACACTGCTTATGAAATTTGTCCTTTTCCTTTCTCTCCAGAAGGGGAATCCAGAAGCAACTTGCTCTCCCAGGAAAAGGCACGAAATCTCCTCCTTTAGTGCCAGAGAGATTTCCCTAAAATAAAGTGTACTGCTTTTATTGCTTAGGTTGACTGAGCAAATCCTCCTCCATGCCACAGCAGGATCAGCGTTCTCCTGGTTCAGTCCTAGTTGCCCTTACTCGGCAGGGCAGGGAGACATGCTTGGCAATGGGTAGATGACAGCAAGTGGTGGTGTCCCCTTCCCAGCCCAGCCTGAAGTTGTTTGCAGGGGTTAAGGACAGTACGTGACTGCTGGTTTATGCCTTCTGTTTAGTTTACGTCTGGACATAAGGACTTATCTAATCATATACTAAATACTGCTTTAACTTTCACAAGTTCCCTGCAGATTTTCCTGAGATATGTTCAAACCTCTTCATATCTTTATTATTATTATTACTCAAAACTTCTCCCCAGCTAATCTTTTTTCTATCCTCAAGCCTCCATTTTGGTTGCAGTTCTCAGCCTGTGGCTTTGCATTGCATTTTCATGGCCTAGAGCTTTATTATTAGAAGAAAACTCTAGGCAAATTCTGATTTCATGTAAATACATGTGTTTATAAATCGTTGACTTTGAGGTTTTAATAGGACTGTGCCAGATCTTAGTGTTACTTTCTCCCTTCTTGCTTGAAAAATGGGAGCAACCTCTTAGGAATAATTGAACTATTCACAAAGAATCCCATGAAAAAAGTAGAGAAAATGGCTTCTTTTGATCCCAGTGCAACAATATATGCTTGCATACACTTGAAGACTTCAGTGATACTAGCCCTCAAAAGCTTTTAAAGCTACGCATGTGGTTAGAGTCACATGGCTGTCAAATAAATATATATACATGGACGTATATATCTAAGACACTAACTGTCCATGCTGGCATTTATTACCTTCCTCTAATGCTCATGCCTCATTCCGTATTAAGGTTGAAAACTGCCTTTTAGGAATGTCTCTGTAGGTAAGAGAAGACTGGGCCCTGTTCCCTGATAATCCAAATGATTTCTGGACAGTGTTGCAGGACAAGCCCTACTTTTGAGAACGCTATGAATTAGCAAATACGAAGTGCAGCAGAGACTTTCAAATCTTGTGCCTATAAATTTTGAAAAAAAATTTAGCGCAACCAATCTGTCAATGTATTTTGGGGAAGTTGCACTGGGCAGAGCGTTTCCACCCCAGTTTTTAGTGCATTTTAGCTAAATGATGTGGAGCTGATGTCGGGAGCACGTTAGCAACAGCAGTCCTTTTACAGTCAGTCATATCCCACATTTGGCCCATTGGAAGATGGACCAAGCTCATTGATATCACTGTACAAGCATTTGAGGTCTTGAATTCAGCCATTAGAGAGAGCTGTTGAGCTGCATCTATCGAGACACATTTATTTCGCAATTTAACCTAGCAATCTGTGTGCTGCCAGGTGTAGTTAGAGGGAAACACAGAGGAAGGCTGCTATACTTCAGACACTGTGCATAATGACTGTGTTTATTTACATCAGAATACATAAATCAAACAAAGCAATGGGTTGCTAAGATGCCAGTTATTTTTTCACTCAGTTTTGTTGCCCTGGGTCTCCTTAGCTGAGTTGGTGGTTGCAGTTTCTCTGACGTGCTTGGGTATAGCCTGTCTTACTGGTGGTCTTCTGGTGTCCTGTATCGCTTCAGAATTAAAGTGCTTGCTCTGCCTATCCACTTTTCATACCTGTCCCCAGTGCATGTGGTAAAAGCAGGTACCTGTGTCTGAGAAGGGAAGCAGTAACCTGTTCTTTTGTGGGGGTGTTCTGTACATCTCTGTAGGAGGAAGAGGAGGGATCTGAGGAGGACAGCAATATGAAGCCAGATCTCACAATTACCATGAAAACAGATTTCAACGTGCGTAGCTTCTTGGATCAACTAGAAGATGATGCTGACGGCTTTGTTTCTCCAGTGGATGATAAGATGCCATCTAGGAGCAATCAGGATATGGGGCTTTCAAATCTTCATGAAGCATCCATGTATGTTCAATTCACAGGCAACTTCAAAAAGTTATTTCTTGCTAAGATAGCATTTTATTTGTCAGGAAAATGGCTAGATTTTTTTTCCATTTATGAACTGAGTCAAAAAGTTTTGCCCTTTATTTTCAAATGCAGTAGACGCTCACATGGAAGGGTTTAGGAGGAAACTATCTTGTCCTGATAATCATAGAATCATAGAATGTTTCAGGCTGGAAGGGACCTCTAGAGGTCATCTAGTCCAACCTTCCTACACAAGTAGGAACATCTACCTAGGTCAATAATAATGATATTTGACTTCTGCATCTTTGGATTCTAGCACTAAATAGTGACTCCACTTCACCAGTGGCAAACCTTTATTATGGAAATGACCCTGTGCTCTACAAGGTTTTTCAGGTTTTGGAGAAGTCAAGTTGAACTAGCTTTGCGAGTTTTAAGCACTGATGCAAGCACACGTAGGTCGTAGCCTTAAGTCATGACTATGGAATCTTGATTCTAGAAAAGTCACCAAAACCAGGCCCATCTTCAGCAAGTTAAGTTTCACAGAAGTTAATGGTGAATTGTGAAATGTGCACTTGTCCTCCTTAGCAGCTTCAGCCTAAGCGTGTGATCGTTTTGCTGAACTAAATTCAGAGAGCTTTGTGTTGCAAGTAACATCAGGTTGCCAGAGCTGCTTGCAGGAGCAGCTCCATTGCTTGGCGTACATGCAACCATACATTCCTAGATTTGCTCTGTGTTTCCTGTTCTAATTGTATGGCTATGTATAATCTTGTTTATATTTAAACCCAACAGCCCTGAACTCTTAGAGCAGCTCCAAGAAGTCAGGGAAGAAAAAAAGCGAATCAGAAAAAAATTGAGAGACTTTGAAGATAATTTTTTCCGACAGAATGGAAGGTAATAATTTCTCAGCTGTCTCTTAGTCCTTCAGCTACTTTTAATCTGTTTGGCAGCTACAAAGACCTCCAAATATGGAAAGCTACCTGAATTCACTATTACGTGTTTCTTCATCATCGTCAGTGTTGACCCACGTTATTACAGTTGCCCATTAAAATGAATTATTTCCCCCCACCCAAGAACTTCAGAGACCACAGCCTCTTCGAAAACTTGGTCCTGGGACAAGCAGTGGAAGTCAAAAGTACAGATTGTGAAAATCCAGCTGCCTCTAGCACAGGAATGGTGGAAGAGTTTCTCAGTGATAGCATAATTGGGATTTTTCCTAAGGATGTATGTTTAGATTTCTGTCCTATTCTTGCTTGTCCGTGAAGTACTCAGACACTAGTTTAACAAGTATTTCTACTTTAATGTAGCTGGGTTTTTCATTTTCAGAAAACGTCCTTCGCTAATGAACTGATAGAATGTTCTAATATATTTATAGTCTTGAATTACCTTGTTGGTTTCCTGCCACCAGCCATCATTCCTAGAGTTCTTGTAAAATCACTGAACAGTTAAAAGTTCCACAGAAGTAAGAGAAATCTGATCAGGTGTCATCTCCCTTTTCACAAACGTGTCTGTTCATGTAAGTGATGTGGTGCCAAGCCAGGAGAAGGCTGTATTTTACTTTGCCATGCTAGCAGGCTGACATTCAGATGGCTCCTGAAATGTTTTTCAACTGTTGTGTAGAGGCTGGCAATTTCAGAGAAGCAGGGCATGCTTCAAGTAAGGTTTTGCACGTGGAACCATGGGGTTGTGTTCAGCCTTGGTATGCAAGTGTCCAACACTTTGTTGGAGCAGTTTCTTTGCCCCTCTGTTTTCCTTTTTTTTTCTTTTCTTCTTAAACATTAAAAGTTTTGGTTTTGTTCCCTGATGGGGAGTGGAGGAGAGGAGCTGCTTTGTAGGTCTTGTTGGGGGATGGAGGGAAGATGTCCTGTTACAGAAACCCTCATGATCTGCTTTCGCTCCCACTAGGAACGTGCAGAAAGAAGACCGCACTCCTATGGCTGAAGAATACAATGAATACAAGCAGATTAAGGCCAAGTTGAGGCTGCTGGAGGTCCTGATCAGTAAAAGAGATATTAACTCCAAGATCATGTAAAAGAGAAGATTGTTTTTGCCAGTAAACAAAGAGGAGAGAGCACCAAATGGACAAATGCATGAAGTGGATGCAGTGGGAGCCTGGCTGGGGAGAGCTGAGGAGCTCCCTGGGAACTGAAGGACCATTCCCAGAGGCGGGAGGGGGAGGCTTTCCATCACTCTCTACACTTGCTGTTGCCCACTCTTTCTCCAGGCCTACTGCCCAAAATGGAGTTTGCCAGTGTAGGAGACATGACGCTGCGCTCAGTGACTTCACTGAAGGGATCCTTCTGTTTTGATTTGCTTACAGATCCTGTAATATTTGGAATTTCAAAGCCTGTTCTTTTTTCCCAGGGTATCATAGCAAGAGGCAAAGTAGGATGAATAGTGATTAAATCATCAGATAGTTTCTACTTTAGTTTAGCAGACAAGTGCCCTGGCTGACAGGTCAGATAGTGCCAAGACTGTTCTCTTGTAGCTACAGTAAAGATTTGCTCTGACTGTTTGGAGTCCAGCATCTTCTGTTGCTCTAGATAAATGCTGTAAGGATCTCCTGGTCATCACCCACAGCTGGTGTGAGTTAGAGTTTCACCTAGGCTTGAGCTGGGTTTTCTTCCCCCTTTTTTGATGGCCAATTTGACTGAGGTAGAAGAAAGTACTTGCAGCTGTCTCTCTGGGATAGCAAATAAAATAGGCCATGCAGCAAGGTTCTTGCCAGCTTGTTCTGCTTGGAAGGTGGTGCTGTGACATTGTGACCACCTTTAGGCAACTGGGAGAAAAGGAGGTTTAAAAGCTTTAAGTCAGAATCCTGTGAAATTTTGGTAGCTGATCAGTTACATGTCTAGTGTCAAGTATCTGGAGGATACCTGGAAGACCCACCCCATTAGTACGTGTGCTTCATCGTCAGATACAGATGCAGGAGCACAAGCCGAACAGTCTGTGTGGGTGTCATACATAATCACTAGCCAAAATTTTGTTCTTTTATGTACAGCATCGATCAAACAATGTGGGCTGCAGCAGTGATACTGAGAGGGTGGTGACAGAGGATGGTCTTTTCTTCCCAGTGTGTATTGGTGGTGTACCAGCGCAGAGGACACTGCAGGGAACGGAAGGCCTAGAACCTTGCTCTGCCTGTAGAAACATCCCGTGTCTCAGGTGCAGGCTTTGACACTTTGGTGTTTCCAAATTCCTTTATGACTTGGAGAAAAGAAAGTCCAGGGACACCTGATGCAAGTGTTCATGTCAGACAGGTGCTTCCTGAAGGAGTGGAAGGCAGCAAGTTCAGGGATGCACCAAATAGCTGAGGGCTTGTGGTTCTGCAGTTCTGGGCTCACTTTCCGACTCCAGTGGCTTGTGTGCACAACCTTGCTCTTCCCTGAGCCATGGCTTGACCCTGATGTCCCAGGGAGAGCGTTTCTGCCATGCTTTCTTTTGCGGTGGTTCCCTGGGGAGCTAATGTGCAGAACCCAAACGGCTGAGATCAAATGCAGTGCCAGTCATCATAGCCAGGCCTCGTGCAAGTCATGCTGGAGGTAGCAAGAGGACCCCCAGAACATCTCCCCCTTCCTTCTTTATATGGGCAGATGGGCTCACAAAGGGATATATTTGGGTTGTGGTGCTTAGAGTTACCCTCTTCCACTTGTTGTACGTGCTATGTTAATTCTTGCCAAAACCGATGCTGAGGGTGTTTTGGTGTCCTCAGGATCCCATGATCACTTTGAAAGGCAGCCTTCTCCCAGTGGGATTGCACTGGTCTGGCTGGGTAAGGCGGCGATGTGCATTAGTTAGTAAAAGCACTTTGGAGGGGGGCTCCCAGGTTGTGGGGGTTTTCTACTGACTGCAGAATTGCCTGTTCTATATAAAATCAGTGAAGACTGAATTTCATTATTTCCAAAGAGTCCGGAGGACTTGCGTGCTGGCCTGAGGCTTGGCTTTTCAGAGATGCTGTGTTTCCATCACGGGAGACATGTGGGGCTCTGCCTCTGCAACACTGATCCTTTCCGTGTGCTCACTGGGCTGACTGATGGGCTCAAAAACTGCTTTTGAAGATGTTTGTCTGGAAGGGAAGCCTGACCAGGGTAAAGCCCCATCTGAACACAGGGCAGCCCAGGAGAACAGAGCTGTGCCTTCATCCTCCAGCCTGCTCTTACGGGCTCTTCCTCTCAGAGTCCACAGCCAGCTCTCCATAGTTACTTGAGATAGAGCAGCTTGGCCGAACATGCTGCGGTGTCACGCTACTAGTAGAAGTGTGGGATGAGAAACAATGTTGGGCTACATAAAAGACCTTAGCACGGGCTCAGTTTTGTATCACCCGGCCCAGCTGAGCAAAGCTACAACACGTGTGGTGAGCGTGTGCCTCAAGCTGGGGGCTGCGTTTGGGATTTTGCTGAATTACAATGGACTAAAGCTTGGGCGCTTCACTGAGCCTGGGCCTGGGCATCTTCATATGGACAAGAAAAGCAGTTTCTGCCCTTCCTTCACAGTCATACATTTTTCCAGTGGGCCAGGGCCTCCCGGGAGTATGTTTTCTCTGCTTATTTTTGAAAGCCTGTTTGCACTGTGTACTGATAAATTATCTGTTTTGCTGGGTTTTGCCCCTGACAAATCCGGATAAATGATACGTAGGGAACAGTCCATTTTATTTTTAAACTGATGAGATTGTAGCATTTTCTGATGCTTAGTTACCGCTGTTTACATGGTATATTGCTAGAATTTCAGATAGTTTATATGAAATGTAAGTACAATTATGCACTTTAGAGAGTTTCTATTTTTGAACTTTGAAAGCTGAAAGTAACAAAGCCTGTTATCTGAGATTGTACATTAAAAGAAAAAACCCGCACCTAGCCATCTCTCTTTTTAAGTTGTTCTTTTCAAGTCTTTCCCCGTGGCAAACAAACCTCACACAATCCATCATCCACCTAGTTGTGAAGAGAACTGCTAGGGAAGACCGTCGTAGAGAAGACGCAAATTCTAAAATCCCAGTCCTGGAAGGACACGTACAGATGCTCAGCTTTCTGTCCAGGGTTTGCAGATGCTGTGACTCCGCTCTCCCAAGCCTGCACAGGAGGAGGGCTCCACCTGAGCACTAAAATGTTGTCTTTGTATCTCTCACGGATGATTTGACTTCCCACTAACCACAAGTAGCCAGAAATGATGCTTGCCCCGCCACACTCCTCAAAGTCAATCCAAGCAACATCTGCGTGTTTTGTTTGGTGATTTGTTCATGCCAACATCAATGACTATTGACTGGAGAACATTAAATACAAGACTGTGTTTTGAAAAGGTGTGAAGCACTGTACAAAAATGTACTTTCTGTAGTATAAATAAGCTGTTTAGGGTAAGACAACCTGTTTCCGTGTCAGTAGAGCAAACTTGTCTGCTGTAGGGTGGCAGGAAGGTCTGTTGGGCTTCCCACCCACTGGGGCCTTTTCAGACGCACGTGTCTCTCTGTTACCACGTTGTGGTATAATAAATCATTGCGGTTTATTTAAATGATTATGATGATGATGAACGGGTTGTGGACAGAATACGATTGCGAGAGACAGAGGAAAAGCTCATTCTTACAAGTTGCGTTTTGGTCTGTTTACTGCTGAGTAAACAGTCAAATAATGGATGATTATGTTAAAGGCAGTGAAATTAAAGCATCTTATCTTTTAATCATGCTGTTAAGAATTATTCCTGGTATATGCAAGTTTCAGAGGCTAAGTGCTGCCAGACGTGGTCCTCCAGCCTGACGTGCTTCCTGAGTCCTTCTTAGAGACCTTTTTTGGAGACGTTTGCAAATCGGTGATTCACCAGCACTTGAAATGAGCTGCTGAGGGGAGAGCCCGGCTGGAGCCTGCGACTGTCCCCACAGTGCCCGGCAGCAAAGCTCACCCTGTTCAGGGAGGTGCCAGATGCTGGCCCCATGCTGAAGTTGAAGTGGTGACCAGTCAGCAGGGCCATCCCGGGGCTGCAGCATGGCCCCTGCCACCAGTGTGGCCCTTGCTGGCCAGTGGTGACTACCAGCTTCCAGAAGCTGGGCACCCGGCATGGGTTTTGTCACATGTGAGACCTGCTGGTGTTTGGTGTGTGTACAGGGTGCGGAGGTGTACTTCAGCTTGATCTTCATCTTAGTTTGGCTTCGCTGTTTCTGTTTGCCCTCTCCTGGGGAAGGGAGCCAAGGGCTTCTGGCTTTTGGAGAGGGCATTGGGGTCCAGGCTCGTTTCTCTTAAGCCAGGGTAGAGGAGGGGGATTCGCTTGCTCAGGTACAGGTGAGAAAGTTCTGCATTTGAAAACTAGTAAGTGATGCATTCATGGACTCTACTGCAGGCTACCTGGGTGGAAAGGGTGGCTCACGTCCTTCCTATTGTCCCTGGATGCTGCCATGTTCCTGAAGGGCAAAAAGACCCTTTTCCTGGGGCGTGCACTTACAAAGTGCCTTCTGCTGTGGCAGAGGACACCGATTCCAGCAGTAGCCCTTGCACGTGTTACAAAAAGTGCTGTTAGCACCAGGAGCAGCAGCAGAACCAAAGCAAAACCTGAGCTGTGCGCCTGTTGCACACCTCGTGGGCTGGCTTCATGTTTGTGCCTTGGGAAGACACGTTCATTTGTCCTTGGGAAACAGTGCGGTGGTTCACATGCTAGAACCGTGCTGGAGCCTGCAGCTTCTTGAGGTTACCAGCCATCTCCTTATGACTGCTGCCGGAGACCAAGCCTTGATGTGAGGTACGTGCACCAGAGCTTGCCAGGGCTCAGCGCTTCCAAACCGTTTGCCGCGCACTTGGCGATACTGGTCTGATGGCAAAATTTACAAGTGCAGTGAGAAAGCTCTCCTCGCAGCTGTCACCTAAATGCTGCTTGCACTCCACTGAGCAGCAGCTGCTTTCCTTATTTCCTGCCGCTGTGATCCCTGCTGAGGACGGCGTGAGCTGTATCAGTGCTAAATGTGAGGCCAGAGGAGAGCTGGTTCTGCCGGGGCTTTCCCTTGAAAACATTTAAACCATGCGTAAAGTGACTGTTTTCCAGCCGTGAACTGAGAGTGCGACTGCTGGAGCAGGAAGGGAGCTTATGGCCTCTGTAAATGCAGTGGGTGAAATCCTGGCTCTCCGGGAAGCACGTGTTGCTGTTGGGTTTGTAGTAGTGCTCACCTGAACTTCAGCATTTCCTTCTCTTTTTTTTTTTTTAAGGAGTAATGACATTCATGCAGCCTCAGCTGCCTGTGCTGAACTTCTCATCTATATTGCCTCTTTTTTTTAAGGAGAAAAACAAAAAAGGCCTGAAACTGTCACCGACCAAGTCAAAAAAATAAATGTTTGCACTTATTTCACTACCTCAGAAAGTACAAAGTGACCCAGTCAGTAGAAGGCGAGTCAGTGGGGGCAGCGTGTGCCCGGTCTATCAATCACACGCACCTAATTAATCTTGCTGATGTTCGCAGCCGGTGCTGGCTACAGCAGAGAGAGGCAACAAGCAGAGATGCGAAAGGAGCGTGAGCCGGCTAAGCAGGATTTCCTGGTCTCCTGCTGTGCCTCCTTTGGGCGTTACTAAGGTATTAATGCCTCTGCCCAGCGCAGCCTGTGGTGTCGAAGACCCTCTGCTTGGGATGTGACGTGCATGGTCACTCACAGCCCAGGGTGTTGTCCACTTGCTGGACCTTGCATGTTCAGAGGGATCCCTGCCCCTTTGGACACCTGCATGCAGCGGTGAGTCATCACCTCGTACGTGGATACGTACATTCGTGAAACAACACCGAGTTATGCAAATAACTTGGGCTGTAGGGAATATATGAGTTGGTAGGCAGAAGCCAGAACTGGAGGAAGGGGGAGTGCCTAACTTTAAAACAAGAAAAAGTTAGTAATAATAACTTTTTTCAGATCGCATTTGCTGTATGAAAAGCAACTAGGTAACTGTCCCGCAGCCCCTGTCTGCCACACCTAATGAAACCGTAGCAAATACGGGCGTATGTAAAGTGCGTAAGCAAGTTTAATTTGAATCCAGTGTCTTTTTTTAAAATAAATGGATCAACAAACATTGTGTGCACATTTTGTGTAAAACAAGGGGAACCCCCTCCCCCCCCAAAAAAAAACAAAAACAAAAAACAAATAAATCCAAACAAATACGCACAAAACCAAAAAAGAGTATTTCAACCGCAGGTGTTTGGGGCCAGTTTGTGTTACGTGTGTGACCCTGCTAAAGGGGGCTTAGCTCAGTGGGAGAGGCTGGGCAGGAAGAACGACCCTGCTCTTGTCCCGGCAGCCCGGAGCTCAATCCCTTCCTCTTGGTCTTCTTGCCAAAAAAGAGAGAGGAGAAGTGGGGTTGGTTCCCCCTCCCCACCTCGGGTTAACCATCACATTGCCCCAAGATGGTGGCCACACTGTCCTCGAAGCTCTGGTCACCACCATCTCCTCAGCTCACAGCTGCTACTGGAAAGTAGCTACACGGGCATGTGTGCATGCTAGATAACTACGTATAGGTGTATTTACTTGATGTAGTGCATTAAAAAAGTATACACACTTTTTGGTATATTCTGTATAATATACACACATTTTATCTACAACAACACATGCAGGACACTATACATAAAATACACGCCATGTTCAAAATTCATATTTTATATACACTATTATATATCTCTGTGTAGCCATAATACAATTATACAACACAGCTCACACACAGAGTAAAGTATATACATTATTTTTTTTGTCTTTAGCGCGTATATATATCTGTCTGTATGTATGGCTCCAGCCATACACACGTCTGCAGTGTGCCTGGCTATATTGTCCATGGCTGTAAGGAAGTATTTTACTTTGTTCTTAAACTTTCTGACAGAAAATTCCTCTTCACGTCTGGCATCTGAGCAGCGCCAGCAAATGCTCACCTGGGCTACACGCGCTGGGCCCCAACGCTGCTTTCAGCCAAACCGGTTCATTTTACTTCATTTTGCTGATACTTCAAATACACATTTATTTTCTTTTTTTTTGGTTGTTTGATAAACTCTGTAGGTATAACAGATGTAGTACAGTAACATTAATTACAAATTATGTTGCAAGTAACTATATATATATATATATACAGATGTACAAACATGGACAGATGGACATGGTAGGTCATTATTAAGCCTGTGTAGCTGCTGTGCCTTTGCCTGCACAGCTGAAGCAAGGAGAGCTGCGCCCTTCCTTCCTAAGCTCAGGAACATGAAGCCATAAGGCCACATGAGGGAAATCCTGTATTAAGCCAGTAAATTAACCATATTTGCATCCACTAATGATGTCCCCCAGCTCACAGGCAGGTGCTGAGCACCCCCACACACACTCACCCCCAGATACACGCCGACCTTACCCCCTCCCTCTGCAAGTGTCTGGTGGTGCAGTTCCTCTAGTACACCTAGACCCCTTGTTAAGTAACTACTTGCCATTAATTAATGAAGAAACGGCTCTGAGGGTAGTCTGATGCAGAGGAGGGGCACAGGGCACTGCTGGGGCTGCCACAGCCTTGCTGCCTCCAGCACGGAGGTGGGGCCCCAGGCCCCTCAGCGTGCTCAGACCACAGGGGACATGGGGATGTTGTCTTAGGGCTCTGGGGCCAGGCAGGAGAGGCCACAGGCTGGAGAAGCCCTGGGTGCCCTGAGGAAAGGCAGTGCTGAAGGCCCTGCTGCCTTCGAGGTGGGAGGAATGGAGGAAAAACAAGGGATGTGGGGGATGGACACAGCACACCAGGCCAGATGCGAGTGAGGACGGGGAGCAGCTGATCGAAGCGAGTGAGAAGGGGCTGGCTGGGGTGCTCACAGCAGGGCCAAGGCCGAGAGAAGCAGCACCCTTCTTCCAGATGCTCAGATGTACGGCGAGACCAGCAGGAGAGGCAGAGCTGGGGTCCGGAGCAGCCCCTCCTTTGCTTCCTGACACAAAGGCAGCCACTCAGACAGAATTAAACATCAAATTTATTGCATAATACTGTACTATGTACACACACATCGAAAATAAACATTTGATATAATTGTATATTTGTCTTCAATGCTGCATTAGAAAGAGGCTGGAGGGCTCTCACTGTAGCCCACAGCTTGTCTTAAAAAAAACCCCAGAAGCCTAAAACCTTTTTGTTACGAGGTGCAAAGTTCAATCCTGTATATTGAACATGGTGCATAAATACTATGTCCTAATAACAAGTCGATGTCAAAACCACCCTAGGCTTAACATGAGATTTACATCAAGACCTGAAAAATGGGAGGGAGAAGGGGAATCATTCAAACTTCATTTAATGGAGGGGAAGAGGATAAAGACTCTCCAATCTTACAGGACAGTTTTAGGTGATGATTTTGCCCACTACTCAAGTCCTAATGTACATTTCCAGTCTAATTGATACAGATTGTCCTTTAGGGCCTGCCAGCAGAACAGCTGTCACGTGAAAGGGCTCCTCTCAAACAGCAAAATAAAAGTAACCCCAGCTGCAAAAATAAAACCTGTTTCCAAACAGGGGATTCTCACTCAAGTATGGATCTCATGCTTATTTCTTCTCCCTGACCTCAGGAGAGCAGAGAGCTTGTACACATCTCATCATACACCCCGGCACGCTCACGAGCGTGCACTCCCACACCCGTGACTCCTCTGGAGAAAGGCGGCAGCGGTAAAAGCAGCCACCTTGCCTTGCGCTGGAATAACAGGTCTGTTCGGATAGAAAAACACCCATCTAAATTGTAGACTTGGCAAGACAGAAACACAAGAGATGTGATTTGAGAAACACGTTATTATAGGTAGGGTTTGTCCTTCCACAAGCCTGAACACAAACCCCACTCGAGAGGAGTTTGAGGCTTCTTTAAGATGACATTGCTTGGAAACAGTATTTGAGACAAGTGAGGAAAAACAAGCCAACCCCCCCCCAAACCGTCATACTCTCCATGAGACATCCTGGTGCAAAAAGACAGAGCATCGCTAATATACCACCTTGGGGGTCACAGATGATGTCCCAGCCCAGCACCATCCACCAAGGACCAAAGGGCAGAGGGATATTTCCATTCAAAGCAAGCAAGAACCAGCTCGCATTTAAAAAGGGATGAAAAAAGGATGGGGGAGTTGGTGGTGGAAATCACAGCTTTTCAAAAAGGAGATCGCACTTTCATGCTCAATTTCCACCATAGCCTAAACGCAAGGAACACCAAAGTATTTAAAAACTGGATTAAAAGGAGAGGTAAGTATGGGGGTGTGTGTAGGGGCAATAAAAGCAAACTACAAGGAACTTCTGGGAGGGCAGTGATGGCAAAGTGGAGGAGAAACAACAAAAGTGCCCACTGAACTGACTTTGTTCAGTAGCTAAGCAAACTTGAAGCAATAGCCTTTCCCTGCTGAAGCCCCACAGAATGCTGGCAGCATCAGGCTGAGACTGCATCATCTCCACCTATTATTATTAATTTTTTTCCCAAAAAAGTGCTCTCATCCATTCCCTTACAAAAATAAAGCCAAGCCCATTGTTTTCATCCTCTGTACCCAAGTGTCTGTGCCTCTCCCACGCTGGTCAAGCCAAGCTAAAGCCCTCGTAATGATCGATGGCTTGCACCAGCCGGGCGCTGAGGATCTCCTTGCTGCTGTACTTGGGCAGGTCCAGGAGATTGTAGCAGGTATGTGCCACGGGCAGGTACTGCTCCCCGCTGGCGGTGGACTGGATGACGATGCGCAGGCTGGACATGCCGTAGATGGGAATGCGGTCGCTGCCCGTCAGAAACACTAGGAGAAGCAGAGGGAAGGCTGGACAGTTAGGGCAGGTGACCTTGCACTGAAGGCTGCACCTGAAGGCAAACTCCATCCCCACCCACCCGGCAAGACTCTGCCCTGGAGGGTCAGAAACATTGACTGAGCTCCATGCAGGGCACAGCTGGCCTCGCAGAGGTGGTGC
The DNA here is from genome assembly GCA_013400335.1 of Eurystomus gularis. NCBI lineage: Eukaryota > Metazoa > Chordata > Aves > Coraciiformes > Coraciidae > Eurystomus > Eurystomus gularis. Next base: position 106,497 of record VZZY01000413.1, read on the forward strand.
TGGAGAGCAGAGGCAAGAAGCAGGGCTCTGGCTAGGTGTGCCAATGAGTAAAATCAGCCCATGGCATCCCCCTTCCCTTAAAAGCCCTCTCTTATGCCCTGGCAGGATAAGGAGGAGCAAAGCCGGGACTGCCCAATGCCCCATGGCCAGGGCTCATCCCTGGGGAGAGGCAGAGGGGGCACGATCACCCTCTCTGCTTGCCACCACCTCTCCCAGGCACAGAACCTCAATGTCAGGACCAGCGTGGGTTCCTCCTTGCTTCTCCCCATCATGCTCATGCTTGTCCTGAGCATGGCCCTTGGGCACTGTCCCTGCCATGAGACACTAGCATCTCCACTTAGCTGTCACCCTACAACTGCCCTGTTGCCCCTAAAAAGATGGCTGCAGTGCCCAAAAGCTCAGCTTGCAGAAGGAACCAGATTAAGAACAGGCCCTGGGCACTGCTACGAATTCACCACCTTGGCAATGCGAACGGACGGACGCTGCGCTCTCCTGTGACAGACCGCGTTGGATCTTGTGCTGCAGATGCCACCCAGTGACTTTGAAAGTAAAAATGAGCACACAAGAAGAAAGATAAGAGGGAGGAAGCAGATTATCTGACTAGTAGATAACCCAGGAGATAGCCATTCATGCTGGATCATCATCTAGCACTTAATTCAATGTGTCATAACCCTGGAGCTCTGCAGACACTCCCACCTGAGTCTTCAATTTCAGGAGACAGGCTGCACAATACTTACAAAGGAATTTCTTCTTCTTCTCCAAAGGAAATGCATGAAAGGTTTCCCAAAACATTCTCACAGTTGGGTGTGTTGCAGTGTAGTCTCCCTTATAGACAGCGCTCTAGTAAAAGCCAAAAAGTCACATCATTTCATCTGGCGCCAGAAAGCAAAGGCTAAGTAGAACCCAGACCTGATCTCTTCTGGTATCTGACAGCAGATCAATGTCCGATGGTTATGAAATGGAGCACAGGATGGGTCATGGGCAACAGCAGGGGTCAAAGACCCATCCAATATGTGGAAGGCAGACATTGGGCTTGCAGCTATTCAGCCAATTACACACGTCACGAGGAATCCTGGAGTACCTGTTCACAGGCTGGGCCCACGAACAGGATCACATGTTCTGCACTGCAAAGCCACTTTTACTGCTGAGGCTGAGACAGAGCAAGTAACTTGCTGATCTATGCATGTTGAAAGGATACAACCCCTGCTTTGTGCCCAGCCTCCCCTCTGAACCCCTGACTGTGTACTTTGCCCTTGTGCGGTGGAGTGTCTTTTCATGTAAATGAAAACTCCGACTTTGTCTCTTCCATTCAGCCTTAGGTTTTACCCTAAGAACAGCAGATGGAATCCCTTCTCCCTTGTCCTATCTCATTCTGAATTTCCTCCCTGAGCTTTATCACTAACAGAACAACCCAGCAAGAAACTTTTCATGTGAATGACGGCAAGGTGTACAAGGAGGATAAAAAAAGAGACATATGTGGCTTATCAGATCCCCTGTCCCAGGCTACTGCCCACCTCATGCAACTGCGCAATTCTGGTACTTGTGGAAAAAGGAGAAAAAAAAATGACAAGAGGGAAGCTTTACCTCCTCCAGTTCCTCCCAGTTGTAGTTACTGTTTCCAACTATCATGGCCCTGAGCTCCGTGGGCTGAAAGAGTTCCAGGACTTTCCCACCACACACTTTCAGGAAGCCAGTAGAAAAGGCAGTGTACCACTCATGGATGGAGAGGTTGAAGATGTAATTTACATAGGCTTCAACAAATTCTTCCCTAGTGAACCGAGAGAGAGCAGGCAAAGGAAAGCACTTTTAATCACGTCTGAGCAGCAGCACTGTGAAGTTTTCTTGTTTCTGCCTGTATTGTGTCCTGCAAACATGAATCTCCAACAGGTTCAGCCCACTGCCCTCCTCTCACTGAGCTGAGTCACTGCAACATGGACCAAGTACTAGGCAGCAAGCACCACCATGTCTAAGCTTACTCCCCAGCAGCAGTAGCATGGGCGGTCCCCCAGCAGCCCAGGCTCTATTCTACCAGTAAACCCACCCAGTGGCCTTGCATCCAGTTGCCTGTGAAGCCAGGAGGGGTGAGAGTGACACCAAGTGCTGGGGAGGTGTCAGGAACAGAGCCCTCTTCCCTATGGAACCTGTGGCCTGCACAGAGGTTGTGTTAAGCAAATACCAGGATTCAGGCACCAGAAGAAATGTCCACCCCACCACAGCTCCTGCAATCCTACATTTAGGAAGTCCAGGAAATAACCTACAGCTCGCTCTTCTCAGTCTGCAGATGAATGGACTTACTCAATATGGGGCTCTGTGCCCACCTGCGATGACCTTGGACTGCCTGGTTGCTGTGAGCAAGCGCTCTGCTGGGGAGAGGGAAGAGATAGTGCCCAGAAGACTGCCACTTCAAAACCAGGAGCCTTAGTGCCCTGGTTGGGTGAATTTTCAGAGGCAGCTCCTGCTGACTCAGTCCCCAATGAGTCTTGCCAGCGGCTGAGCACTTTCAAAGCCAAAGCTGTAGCCTAGAGGCAGGCTGGGGAAATCCTGCTCTGTGAAGTCTTGATCTGAAACTGCATGGGCAATTCCCTCCGTCCTGGCTCCAAAGTGAAAGCCACCAAAAGAAATGAAGAAACACCTCTCACTACAGAGCAAGAAAATAGTCTTGGAAAACACAGAAACCTCCTCTTCAGCCTTCACATTCTGGTGAAATAGAGGACTTGTGCATTTGGAGTACATGGCAAAGAATGACTCCTCTCAGAAAGACAACTTTGTTTTGCTTCAAGGGTTCCCAAGAACAGCATTAAAATAAAAACATTCTCCAGTCATTGGCAAGAAACTTGCGGCAGGCCCTGGCCAACCCCTGTCTCTGGATTTTGTTAGGAGGTTAAGCATCTTTACTCTTTCCTACTCTCAGAACAACATGATCTGAGTGCAACACTAGACTTTTATTTGTGCAATGACTTAAAATATTTCCCTGACTTTTTTTTTTTTTAACACACTTGAATATAATGCACAAGCCAATGTGGCAAACCGGGACACAAAACTATTGTGTGGGTGAAGGTGTCATCTTTGCCTGACATTTGAGAGCAGCTCGCACCTGCACTCAGAGGACAAGCAGATCAGGGAACACCAAGAATGCCAGTATCTCAATCTCTAGCTGAGGAGGTCACAACTGAAAGAAATATTTTGACCCTTTGGTGGAGGAATTCCCAATGCATATGCTATGTAAAAGCAGCCAGGGATGGCTGAGAAAGCAAAGAAGAAAAATGAAGCAGACTGAGAAATATGAAAAACTTGGAATAAGAAATCACATAGCAAAGGGAGAGTTATTTTCTAGCACATTTGTTTTATTTTCATTTTCCTGATAGTCACCTGAGCATTAGGAAATCCAAGCTGATTAAGCACTTAACTGTTGCTTAATACCTCTCTGGCTGTTACGGTCACAAACCCTTTATCAAGAGTATTTTATGTTGTGACATCCAGTATGAACTCTGAAGCTGAAAGGTAAAATGCAGGCACTTCCTAGTTGGCATTTTTCAGCCAAAGCAATCCTGTGCATTCTACAGTTCCTGGTGAACTTTCCTGAAGCAGGAAGGGCAGTGACCAAAGATATGCACACAGCAAACTATTCAGGCCAGAAGGGCAGCAAATTGGTTCCTGGCCTCTAAACATAGGGGTGGAGGAAGTCATTAAGCACTGTAAGGTGGATGAACTGACAGCCACGTCTAGACTTGGATTTAGAGGTTAGCTTGAGTTCAAAACTCTGGTCGAGATGAAGCAATTGTATTTTGGAAAGCGTTAAGCCAGTGGGGCTACACACTAACCTTTTTCTTTAAGGATTTTCTTCTCTTGTTGCCTATACTGACAGTTGCAGGAGCTCACCTGGGTGCTCTTCCCAAGCATTTGCTCACCTAAATTCTTTGTTTTCCCCCAGAAGCCAGTATGGCACACAGTAGAAAAATGGCCAGTTTTCTCACGAGTTTACAAGCCTAGACCAAAAACTGAAAGGGCACTATCACTGGCATTTTCATCTTTACTTGACTGTTGCAAGTGTAGATTAAACTCTCCTCTATTTACCTGAAACCCATATTCTCTTTGCAGGAAGACAGACTTACACTGTTCCATCTCCACGTGGTTTTGCATGGAGGTGGCTATTTAGCTGTGAAATTGCACCCTTCTGGGAAATAGTAAAGTAGGTAAAGCTTTTGTTATAGCAATGGCTTTAGACACAATCAGAATCCTTTTAAATAATCAGATTAATAGGAAATGACTTCATCTCCAGGCTTGCCAGTGAGGTCTTCAGCAATCCTAGCACGAGTCCCTAACCATGCTGCTGACTAGTCACTGGATCACACTGTTTTGCCAACAGAGAAAGAATTTGAATGCTGCTTCAAGTAAAGGCATTTGTAGAAATCCAATTACAGGATTACAAGGAGAAAATAGTTTAGCAGCTGGAAAAAAAGGGGGCGAAATGGTAGCTGTGCTAGTAATAACTCAGGTGTTCAGTCAAACAGAAAGGAATCTATGTACAGTAGGGCCTCATTGCTCTCATCAGGGATGGTGGTCTTCTATGAGGTGTACTTAAGGGACAGTGTTTCCAGCTCCAGAATTACAATTATATTCCATCATAAACAAGTTTTCCAGGCTCAGTTTTGCTGGTCACATACAGGTCCTCTCTAAAACATCAGGGAGCTTAACCTCCATGGGCCAAAATCGTGTTGCAGTCTGTTTCTACCATGAGAAAACTGCCAAGTGTCTATATGAAAGCCTTTTATAGGGAAGATGTCCATCCAAAATGGTGTGGAACATTTTCCAAACATTGGTGGAAAGATGATGAAAACTTGCTTTTTATACAAGTGCCACTGGCACCCAGTAACTTCTGAACAACTGGTCCTAGAATTTGTTTACAGTGACTTCTAATTGTCTCCCACATTTCACCTCAGCCAAATCTTCTGTGGCATTGCACCAAAATTAGAGCCCAACCGCACATACGTCCTCACTTACCTATTGTCCTTCTGCACCAGAATTTTATCTCCATCTTCAATTAGATTCTTCTGCTCTGTCACACCATAACTTTCCCTGCAGATCTATACAAAACCATAAAACTAATTTTACCAGAAATACTTTTCAGGCCGTATGCCTGCAGAAACACACAAAGTTTTGTTCACAGCTGAAGACTGGCATGTTGAGGGCAGACCAGAGAAAAGAGTACAAGCAGAACACTTTTTCTCTGCTCCAAGTGCCCTGCGTGCCTCACCACCTTCCATCATTTGCATTTGCTGTAGAACTGCTACTAAGTCTAAATGCAAACTCGGAAAGGAACACAGTTATACTTTTAGGTAAATGTCCTGTGGGGCATGAAAAAAAAAAAAAGAGATTGAGAACTAAAACCTGTATTTAAGCCCACATGCTCTGGCAATATAAAGGACTCCCTTTTTCATAATAGAGGCTCAGCAGGTGAACTCATCTGCTCTCACTGCAAGATGGCATGACCACAGACAGCTTCCCACCTCTGCCTGGCCTAGGATGGCACCAGCACAAACCTATGTTCTGTATATGCACTGGCCACACGGAAAAATGCAAAAGGGTCAGTTTTCAAGTTGCTATCCACAAAATAGGCTCAGATTTTGACGTGCAAGATGAGTTATTAGCTTCAAGGTTTGGGATATCAGATATATTTGTGTTAATGTTTTAGCAGATATCTCTCTATCTCTTTATATATTGTGCAGTATATAGTGTAAAAGAGAGTAAGAATGCCCTCTTGTGTGAAAAGAGAATTTGTAGGGAAAAAAAAAGTCTCTTGTGGTACTTCAAAAGGTTTGAGGGGTTTTTTCTGGTTTGTTTTTTTTTTTTTACACAGCCTGTATTATCATTATTATGGCTTCATTACCCCATCCTGACAGATGAGGTCCTGTCAGACCAGGTCTGACTCACTCCGGGAGGTACATTTGATCTAAGAGACTATGTGCTCTCATTTATGAAAAAAGGAAATGGACACCACTCTTCTAGCTCAACAAGGATTTTCTTCACAGCATGTAGCAGATTTTCCTGGTACCTTGTTTTGATCCCAGTCAGGCCTTGGACTAAGTCAAGCACCCAGATCAAGCTCAAGATGAACCCATCACTCGCAAACTGTTAAGAGCACCAGTACTTAAAAGCAAAGACACTGAAACATAGAAGCTCTTAGCCCGCCCAAGTCAGAGAAAAACAGCTTGGAGAATAACAATGCCATATCTCTTTGTGAGGTTCCAAATGTTTGTATATGTTGAGGGACATACCCGTTATTCCAAGGTACATCAAGATCAAACTTAACTTCAGGGCATCTCCACTGTATAGTAGAAACTATTGCATCTACCCACAAAAAAGAAGTTCTTCTACTGCCATAGTAGCACAGGACCTCAGCATGTCTCCTAGCAATAGCCTCCAGCATTTTGTTTCCAAGAAAGTCTGATTAAGTACACTCACTATGAAGTTTAAAAGTATTAATATTATGAGAGCAAGGAAAATTCCAAATTGTGTTAGCGTTTCAAGAACTGACCTACTGATGTTGTAACTTTACTTCTATTTTCAAGAAGGATTTAGGAATCTACTTCTCACTATCTAGTGTGAGAAGCTGGCCACTGGCATTTAAGTCACATGTCATAGTGACAACAAGGCTGCTGTGAAAACCACTCTGCTTAATCTACTTACTAGCTCAGCTTTCATGACCACATGCAAAAGAACAAGGGAGTTGACAGCAAAGAATTTTAACATTTTACCATTAACAGGGGGTATATGCTACAGTATGGTCTGGAATAAACCATAATACACATGTATAAGTAGATGGGCTTCAGCTGTACTGTAACATCACAGAGGTTATATGCTAGATGTGTCTTACGGTAAAATTCAAGCAGAATGTCTCTTCTACATCTTCACCAGGGTAATCTAAAAGTTGCTGAAGACTCCTACGTAACAGGCAGGGAAAGAAATGAGGCAAAAAAAAAAAAAAAGTCAGATTCAAAAAGCCATACATCTAAAGGGGAAAAGAAATTCAGCAAAAGTAGACAGCATCATACATCTGGGTAACAGGATTGCAAGAGAATCACTGAGCCACCCAAAGGGCTACGAAAGAAGTACACCTCACAGTTAGAAGCAGGATAAATGCCAGTTCAAACAAATTATCGATATAGTCCATGCCTACCTAGTACACGGATCCCTGTTAATGATCCTGGCCTTAGAATAGAGTTACTTTTCTAGTCCTTAATGACTGCTAGATATTTATGCCATCACCAAAGTTCTGTGGGGGTGGAGGATTATATCTGCATCCCCATCAAGTAGAAAATATTCTTCTTCGAGCCCTCAAAATCTTGCTGCTGTCTTCCTGGCATTTTACCTCATTATTGTCCAATACAGCTGTCATTTTGTGCTGATAAATCAGACAGCAACTCAGAAAAAAAAAAAACCACAACAGCGGTCAGGGAGTGGTATCTTAACCTCTCAGTGTCCGAGGGAACCAATAACCCCATGCAATTAGGCAAAAAAAAGTTTCAATATGCCATTTAGGAACAGTCATTCCTTCACTCCATTCAACCTTCTTTCTGGCAGAGGAGCAGGTCAGAGTTACACGGGTTCAGGGATGGGACAGTTCATGTCCTACATACAATTCCCATCCTGGGGTACAACATGAGATATGCAGCAGATCTGTCTGCTAACCCAAGTCTGGCTTGAGGGGAAAGGCTGAGGTTTATGTACTTCACTAGGACCACAACTTCCCCAAATTAATCAGTTGCTTGAAAGTATCAGGCATTTCTTGTTCTCAGCTGGATGGTCTTCCTTCCCAGAAAAGCTGCAAATTTTGTTTTTCATACCTTCCTTCTGTAGGGGATAGCTCCTTCAGATCCTCTAGGCAGGGCTTCACATTCAAGAGTTTTTTGTAGAGAGCCAAGGGAAAGTGAAGGTCTACCACTGTGAAGTTGTATATTGCAAGACCGCATATGATGCCAATCAAGTGAAACCAGTTGTGTTCTACAAAACACTGCAAAACCAAGATATTCTTATGAGACACACTCTCACTGGTGCAACACACAGTACGCTTTCCATCGTGCACTAAGCAGCCAGACCCTGCTTTTTTTTCCAACTGGGACAAAAATCACAGGGCTACCATCAGGTCCCAATTTGGCTCTGAATTCCTTGCGGGACTATGGCACAAAAATGAAGATTCGGGAACTAAGCCCTGTTACTTTTGTAAGCCGTGATTAGCTGTGGAAACAGCTACGGCTGCTTTCCACCTTTTATACCTTTTATTTCCTTTTTATATACCTCTGCATTTAAAGACCAACAAAGCTTTGACGTCTGTCGTCTATGTACTGCCAGAAAACGTGTTACGTCTCTCCCTATCACCCATCCTATTTTCTATTAAAAGCCTAAGCATCACCACAGTGCCACGCAGGCAAATATACCAGCATAGGTGTTGCTATACTCGCCTTCATTCCTTTGCATATTTACTCTCAATTTGGTATGTCAGTCACATACTTGCTGCCTGTATTTGTTAAATGTTGTAAATACATGACTCATATTCAGTGCTTACACCGTCATTATTCTTAGTGTCAAAAGACCTGCTTTTATAGCATTAGCATGAGGAGTAACTACTCTGCAATACTGTTTACGAGTTACAAAAGGTACCATGTAATTTCCTTGCTTGTAGAATGTAATTAATACATTAAAAATAACTTTTCCAGGGCAGCTACACCTTAAGGGCAGACTGACAGCATCATTTCCCATCTTGCTACCTGGGAAGGTGAAGAAAAAAGGACACGAACCACTACCTTCAGCATCACGCTGACAGGTACAGAACTCACACTTCACACTCTCCCAAACCCAACCAGCTTTCACTACAAACCATGTTTCTTGCTGTTTAAGAGCTTCCTCACAAAGCACTAACAAGTTTAGCCCCTGAAGGTGATAGCGGTGCATGACTAAGTGAATTGGTTGCAGTTATGTGAACAACAAGGGAAGCTCAGAATTCTAATGCCATTACAAGCTAAACCTCTGCGTCTGTAAAACAGCACATGATTACCACATTCATGATAATAAGAATTCTATTAACTGTCATCTGATACTTAATACAAGTTTTATTACAGAATAAGACTAAAGAGAAAGAGCCAACTCCTTAACAGGCACAATCATCCCCATTCTACTAAAGTTAATGGACCTATACCAATTTACACTGACTGAAAACAGAGCTCATGTTGTATCTTGGCTGGAAAATGAGAGGAAGATAATTTCTTTCCCGTGGTTTGCCACTAACTTTCTTGTCCTTCAAATGCAGCATATCACTTCAACCTGCATGTATAGAGGGCAAGGGCTTACCGTATCCGAAAACCACAGCAGGTTCGACTCTGGGTAGTAAGTGAACATGCCATATATGGGGTTGAGGAGTTCTTTTAGCAACAGGAGGAAAAATTCCTTTGTCACTCCTCCAGCGTCCACAGCTTCTTCACCATCAAAGATGACCTGTAGAAAAAGCAGGTCAGTAATAGGGATGCAGAGCTGAGACTGGGTGAATCAGACATCTCTCTAATTGTGAGCCATGCAAAGCAACTTCTCTAATATGCCCAAAGCTACCACAACCCATGGGTCTGTTTCAGTGCTCTGCTTGCAGGGAGTGAAAGGCAACAGGGGGTGGCAAATCAGATATTTTGAAAACATTTAACTCCTTATGCGAATCATAACCACCTGTCCTCCCAACAACCAAAGCAGCAAGGTGACGGCAGCTGCTGAACTTTGCATCAATCTTTCAGAGACAAAACCTGTCCTATGCAAGTGGCCTGTTCCCACAGAGGAGCAAAACAGAACTTGCATAATATCACAGAAATGTTTCTTTCCCTGCCCCTTATACAGTAGACACCAGGAAAAGAGAAGAAAAAAACCCATGCTTGCCATTTTGCAACTGTCCACTGCCAAAACACTCCAGGAGTCAGGGAGGAGAAAGAGCCTCATATTGATTAGATCAAATGTCCCTGTGTGCTATACCTATGGAGAAGTCACTGTACACTGGGGAAGCAGTTATGTGAATGGCTGCAGAAATGTCAGCTGGATGAGAGGTTGCTAAAGGTGTGGGGAAAACTTACTTTAAGAGGCTTTTTCAAATCAATGTCTGAATGGATGCTCAACTCCCTTAAAGCATCACCAACTAAGTTGCTCCTGCGAACATGAAGTACCAGGAAAGGGCTTCTGGCCAGCAGAGGCTCCAGGGTGAGAAGCATGAAGACATTCTGTAAATTTGCACCATTTATTGCAACCTGTAAATAAGAGAGGGGTGAAAAACAGCCACTGCTCAGCTCCTTTCTTCCCATGGAAGGAAAACAGTTAACAACTATATGCCTGGTGTTTCTTCTTTGCTAGTTCTGTCTCCCCAGGATACAAGGATTACGTGCTCACTCTGTACAAGTGTGTGTGCCTGTAGGCCTACCAGCGTTCCATCCTGTCTCCCCCCTCAATTTTCCACACCAACACCTTTTGAGTCCACTGATCAATTCACCAATTTTGAACAGAGACATCAAATCCCTGAACATTTTTTTCTATTAGGCAGGTGAGGGGGGAAGAGGTTTTAATCATGCTCTGAGTGGAGAAACTCAGTGTGAACACACTCTAATAACAGTCAGGATAGGTGAGGGAAAGTAGCATTACAACGTATCAAGCAAGTAGTCAGCTGACAACTGCTGCTGGCAAGGCAACAGGGACTCCATCGCATACAATTCAAAGCTCCCATCTACATGGATTTTCTGGATTCAGGTAAGGCACAAAGTCCAGTCAAAGCTTTCACCACACACAGTACATTCATTCTCATGCACTGTCCACAGTAAATGGCAAAGTCACATCTGTAAATTCAGTTTAAAAGTCAGTTAAACTTGAGACAAATGCACTGGAAACTAGGCTTCCTCCATTCCAGCACTCACAAAAGTACTGGTTTCTTTGGCCTCTATGTGGTTGTCTTCATAAAGATCCTATCTCTTATGGCAACAAAACCTTTACCAGCCTGCTGTCCTGCCAAGATAAAGTAGATACCCTCATCACAGCATGCACTGCTTAAACTGAGCAGCTGAAAATACGTGCAAGAGGGTAAGAAAACGAAAGCAGAACATGACTCCAGCTTCTGCGTGCAGGCCAAGCCTCTTCTGCCTTGCTGTGGGCTATGTGTTTAAGCAACCATAGAAAAGCTAAGAGATCAATGTTACATGGAACCAGCATCATGGTCACAAGTAACTGATAACAGTTTTCCACCCTGAAGGGACCTGATAGCCAAGGACCTCAGCAAACTTATTTCAGAGGATGGGACTAGTCCCAGACCCCACCTGCACTGGATGAAGGATCAGTGCCCAATGCTTTACCCCTCTCAGGAGCTACCTGAATGAGCAATGTCTGGTGCTGGGGGGGTTTACATTGGCACAAAGGCTGTCTGTCCTTGTCACAGCCTGACTGCGAGCTGGCTTGGCTGCCACCTACAGGTAAGGGTGTTGGAGCCCAACACCTGCTGTGAACACACTCCTGGAGAGCCTCGGGTCTGCATCCCCCACTGCAAATGTGTGGGTGAGCTGCTGACAACAGCGGCTGATTGCAACCACAAACAGTGTCAGGAGCTGGTCTTCAATCCTCATTTCTGACAATTAGTCCTCCTGCGCTAGGCAGACACTTGAAAAAGTGCCCACTTACCTGAAAGCTTGCCTAGTTTCCCAGCCTTACAGCTCCTCTAGTAGAGACTTCATCTTACTTCTCATCCTTGGACTATTATAAATATGTAAGTACTCCTTTCCTATACAGTTTAAATGTCTACCACATACACATCTGGCAGTTCTGATGTTACTAAACATTTTGATTTGAAAGACACCAAACACTGCCTCTGCAGTATCCAGGGTAAGGAGGTTCTCCAGCTACTCTGCTCCCCTGTGTCATGGAAACCAAGTGCTGTGCACTAAATACCAGTTAACATCTCTTCTTGTAGGCACCAATGCAAAAAGGCAGAGAAAGAAAAAGGGCAGCAAAACTGGGAGAAGACTACCTGCATCTGCAGTTCTGCATCCGTTTGTAGCATCTTGGTCTTCGCCTGAGCATCAAAGATGAAAGGATAAGAACAGAGTGTCACAGCATCCTGGAAGAAGGGTAGGCAGATGAGTTCCTCTCTACAGCTACACGGCACTTCTTTAAATAAAAGTCACAAAAACCAATTTTCTTACCTGCATGATAGATGGTCTTACTTTCTGTGAAGGAAAGAAAGAAATACGAAAATCTTTTACTCTTGATTTTGTGTCTTGTATTTTTTTTGGACAGACTAGTTCAAAAGTGTCCCGAAGAAAAATTTTTCTCCTCTGGGACCAATGACCCAGTTTTTTCCTCTAAAGAAAAGCATGAGAACTTCCTTTTGCAAGAAAATGCACAAGTCTAATTCAAAATTTGAACATCAAATGTTACTAAGAGGACTAACTGGCACAGAAGCCTGTGTTAGCTTGCCATAGGTGAAACTTATGAAGAAAACAAGAAAACTACCTCTAAGGCAGAAACCATGGGAACTAACAGGAGAGACCATGAGGCCACAACATGACAATGTAAGACCACTCCTGCAATGCAAATTATTCCTCTCATTACCCATATCAATACATTTTTAGCTGTTTTTAAATATCACATAAATTTTGTTGTTCTGCTCACCAAAAGCACAGAGCAGCACTATTTAAACGATGGAAAGCAGAGGACAGGAGACACAGAACAGAACATTTAGAAAGTCCATGAAAACACACACAAAAGTTCTTGCTCCCATCAGGTTTTACTCATGCAGCATAGCCCGTGAAGGATGTTTTTTGGTGTTCTCTCACACTTGGGATTCCTTTCCTTGCTATAGTTAAACAGACTCACTGGGTTCCTACACAGCGTATTCCAGCCCTCAGTTTAGTTATCACCTTTCTTACAGATGGGAAAGTGAGGCATAAAAGAGGTGAAGGGTCTTACCCAAGATCACCCAGCAGGTTACTGGAAGAGCCAGGAATAGAACCCACATCTCTTGAGTCTTGGTTCAGTCCCCTAGCCAGAACGCCACACTGCCTCCTCTTACAGAGCAACATTTTAAGATCACTGGCTACATTATTCACAATACCTGCCTAAACAGCAGAAGTAAAGGTAAGAAAATTATACTTTTAGAATACAGGATTTGGCTCCTGAAGTCTTGATTACATTCAAAGGACCCAGTGACTGAATTAATCCCCTTGTGCAAAGATTGAATGACATTCACATAAATAATTGCAGAGGTTGCTGCAAGCATTAGCTAAATATTGTTAGCTCCAGCTCTTCTGCCAGCCTTAAGCCAACTTTGTCAAGCTACCGAGTACCCAAATCTGAGACTCAACATACAGATGCTCCTATACCGAATACACTACACTCTCATTAAGGATATTAAAAATACAGATCTACAACCAGAGACAAACATGGACAGTTATTTCATGACTATACATAAAACCTCTTACCATTCCAGCCTGATGTAAGAACCACATGAGATAATCCTCCTGAATATCCACCAAGCTGGAAATCTCAGGGATATAAAACTTATCATATTCTACATGTTTAACCTTCTGATTTACCTAGTGAGGGAAAGAGATATTTTTTTAAACAGGGATATATTCAGCATTTTTCCTAGAACATGCAAGTTTGCTTTCATAAAATTAATCAGAACAATAGGACCCAGAAAGTCTTGCCAAAAACACAGGGTTCCTTATATTTTAAGACAAACCAAGAACTAAGATAAACTCCTTTCTGACTTATTTGAGTTCCCTCTCCTCCTCACCTGCACTACCAGCACCAACATAGTGGAAGCAGAAAGCATCAAACCCTTACCCGCTGCAGGGGAGTTGGCCTAGATGATCTTTAAGGGTCCCTTCCAACCCAACACATTCTATGATCAGGGGACAGATATTTGTGATGCCACAGTGCACAGTCTGGTGGCTCATCAGCAGCACTAGTTCAGGTAATTTTTTCCTAGTGTCTGAGATGGGGCTAAAAAATCTTCAAGTACCTTGAATTCAAGTGGTGTCTTGGTGGGCAATGACACAGCTCACAAGCCATGGCCATGACCACTCTGCCCCTACCAAATGGCAAACAAGACTGAATCATCTTGAGCCAACACATGTCCAGGCTTTTCTCTTACCTTGTGGAGTTTCTCTAGAAGTCTGAGAGCAGCTGTAATGTAGCTACTGAAGAGGACTGGGATCAGTAGTGTCTTTCTTCCACTGAGGAGGTAAACTACTGCACCTTTATAGAGGTCCACTAGCCTGAGGAAGTATCTTGGGCACACTTGAGACCACCAGTTATCTGGAAAGCAGAGGACGATCAATGTAAATCCTGAATTAAAGGCTAAAGCAACCCCAAAATAAGGGGTTACAGCTGAAAAATAGGGAAACATCTAAAGACTGTTTCTAAAGACTTCCCTATTTCTGTCCCAGCTGTAGCAACAGGAAAGTGAGCAGAGTCAGCTGGATACCAGAAACTGAAAAGCTCTTCCCTTTCTGCTCATACAACCACCCCAGTCACTACCTAGCCCCAATCCCTGATCAGTGTGACAGCCTGAATTCAAGGGTTTTCAACCTTCAATTCAAGACACTGTTTCAAGTATTTTGTATTCAGGGTACCATGATCTTGGGGGCAAATCATTGTGTCATAAGAAAGCAGTTTCCTGGGCAATTCTCTGTAGCATCACACACTTTCCTAGCAGGATTCAGAGCGTGTCTCCTGGCACATCTGCACTAAAGGCCCCAACTCCCCCTCTTTAGAACAGCTGATTTCTTTCTTGCCAAGGACAGGTAACCCTTACCTCTCCTTTGAGGGGACCCTGACTATTAGCATCTTTGCTAGAACCAATCCACCTGCAAAGTAGAAGCTAGAGCCTGTGAAACCATCATGTCAGCTGTTAGAAACAAACACCCATTTATCCTCTCAAGTGTCAGCACAACAACAGATTCTGGCAGGCAAAAGTACGAGAATTCTTTGCATTTCTGTATGCTAACAATCACAGCGGACTACCCTGAGTAGAGGAGTAAACTTGGTTACAAAGCCTCTTTGAATGGAAAAATAAAAAACAAAAAGTCACTAAACCCCAAAATAAATTTCACTGGGCAATGCTCCTGGAGGACTGAATGCTTTACATAGCATTTTACATGATAATGTGAGATTTAGTATAAGACAACCTTAAGAAACAGAGTTAGATAACAAGTAATAGCTTAGCAAACATGACTAACAATCATTACTCAGTGTATGTTCTGCTTAGCTTAAAATGAGCTCACATGAAATAATAGTAGCAGAAATTAGAAGATTCAGAAGTGGGAAAGGAGCTGGAGTGTTCAGCTTGGTCATGGACCAGCTAGTAGGTTTTTCTGCACCTTATACTAAATATAATACAGTTACTTTGTCCTGTATATCCTTGTATTCATCTGCCACAGAAAGGATATCCTAATGTGGACAACATCTGATTTAGTTTAAGAGAATAAGATCATTTAATCTTTATGATATACAAAATCTACGTTCACACAGAGGCATACAAATTTATCTGTAACTGAGTCTCTGAATGTAGGTAAACTACATAAGTTAAGTTAAATTAACTTCCTATTAAGTGTTGTTTGAAATATTTTACTTCTAAATTAAAACAATTCTTAACCTGAATTTTCTTTCTCATTTATTACCCACAACACCAGAAATTTTATGTGGTTTATATTACTGTAACTAACTTCCCACATCTTACCTGCATGGCACATTCTTCATTTCCTCATAGTTCGTGTTTAAAATTCCAATTTTATGTTTATAATTCTTTTACATGGGAACATAGGTTGTAGGGAGAGGACTCCTTGAGTCCTTTTGGTTGCCAGTTTAGAGGCAACGGCTTCATAACAACACTATTATCACAAATAATACCCAATTATCATTGCAGCCATTGTAACAAAATAGAAAAATTAAACCAACACAAAAATATGACTGAAAAACCTGAAGGCAACACTTTGTGTCCCACCCAGCTGAATACTGAGAGCAGCACGCACCTTAAAAGCCAGCCTCTTACCAAGAACTTTGCTGGGGTTGGTATCTAGGCGCAGAATAGCCATTGCTAGAGGAAGCGTTAACGTGATATAATACTTGGAGTCTTGGAAGGGTGGGAATTCAGGGAGAATCAGATAGATCCTCATTGCCTCCACATCTGGTGGTGAGCTGGACAGTTGAGGAATCAAAAAACTTTCAAAGCTCTTCAGGATCTAGAGGAAAACAAGACGAAGACAATTTATCCTGGGTGACAGAGCACCTACAACGTAGAAGACATGTAAGAACTGATGAAACAGAGCACACTCAGAATGTATGGACTCAACAGCTTTCACTGATGATCTCTTAAAAACACTCCATAAGACAGGACTAAACTCTGATTTTTCCAAAATGCATGAATATTTGGACAGGTTTTTCCAGGGCTGGCTAAAGGTTAGTTAACCCCTGATTAAGGTCACATCCTTG
Source organism: Eurystomus gularis (assembly GCA_013400335.1). Taxonomy (NCBI): domain Eukaryota; kingdom Metazoa; phylum Chordata; class Aves; order Coraciiformes; family Coraciidae; genus Eurystomus; species Eurystomus gularis. Next base: position 123,000 of record VZZY01000413.1, read on the forward strand.
TTTTAAAAGTCAAACTGAAAGTAAAAAAAAGCTATAAAAATCATAGCTAAAAGATGGCATGGGGAACATACATCCCACAGCTCTACACTCATTAAAGAGGTCTAAATTTAGAATAAATTATACAACCATGAAGTCCTCAACTCCTGACAGGCACTAAATGAGCATATAGTCATTATTTAAAAGTATAACATACCCAGAATTAATTTCAGCAACCATTTCAAGTATTAAATGCCATGAGATAAAGTTTTTAAAAACAAGTCTCAGAGACACATTCTGAGAAGGTGAAAATCAGCCCAGGTCAATGGAGAAGTACCCACTGATACCATGAAGGATCCGGCCTGCAGATTTGCAATACAGCCCTTCCCAAAAAAGCTGTTGTTACTTGTGTGTTACAGAGGGACAAAGCCTTTGTTTTCCCTCTGAATACCCAAAACCCCAGAAGTGCAATACCTGGTCTAGGAGAATGGAGTGCTGAGAGTTCATCAGCTTCTCAAACAGCACTCTGGTGGAGTTCAGATCAATTCCTGGGATCTTTGGACTTGTTTTAAAGTGTTCATCGATTCTTTAAAATAAATCCCAGACAGACAGGTATAAGTTTAAAGAAGAGACACCATTACCTGTGTATTGGCATGGCCTGAGAGCAAGCAGTGGAGAAAACAACCTCTAGGGAATTAAACTAGAAACAAAGCAGAAGTTGGAATCTTCTTGCTAAGGACAAGATGGACAACTCTCCTTTCTGAACTCCTTTGGACCTTGGCTAGAGTTTAGATTCTTGCAAAGAAACTTTATCAAAGTCTGATTTCCCCAGAACTCCTTCACTGACCAAAGAGCCTGCCTAGACAGGCCAGACGGCTTAAAAACCTATAAAATATGTATCTACTTTATGTATCAGGATGCTCTGTGTTGTCTTCATATACACTACTTCTACAGCAAAATCTATTTAATCCCACCCAGTAAGAAAGGTAATGCATAAGAAGACATTGACCGCTATACAAGGGGATATTAGATGAGGGTTTTCAAAGGAAAACAGGGGAAGATAGTCAGAGTAGCTTTCTGGCAATTCCACTCTCAGATTTTATAAAACTAAACAATGACTGCAATCAAAACAAGGCACAGCTGACAGTCTTCATGTGGTTTTTAGTTGTAAAAAACACATACTGTCCTTTCTGCTGTGCCTGACAGGCTGTAATTTACTCAGGCTACCTGTGTAAGAGGGATAACGAAGGCAAACCTGCAGAGGACAATAGCCTAAGAGCCAGATCTAGCAACACTGAACTTCCAGTCCAGCAGGTAAGTTACCAAGCTCAGCGTCCAGAGCGTGATCAGCATCTGTAGCAGAGGCTCTCAGCACCACTGAGAGCTATGCAATAAAGCTGCACATGAAACCTTGCAGTTGCTAGTAAAAAAAGCTCATTGCTACAGTTCCACTGACCTCAAGGATTTCCCAAAACTGTCACTTCTCCACTGAGACTGTGCTGTATTAGACACTCTGAAGGAAGAGGCAGCTATTTGTCAGTTTGCTGGTGTGACTATAACGACACAAGAAGCTAAACACAGCCTGCTGTAGCAGAATGGCTATTTCCAGAACAGCACAGGCACCAGGCTGGAAATAGCTCCTCAGAGTCCCACTCCAGTGCAGAGCACTTCAGGCTGCAATGTGCAGAAGCCGTATTGGAGTGTGTCCAGTCCCACAGCCATGGAACAGCTGCTTTTCCATCTAACCCTCTGCACCAACATGCTGTACTGCTAACAGGCCTATATGGCATGAGAATTCTGGAGGGACACACTAGGGTATTTCTACCAAGTCCACTGTGACCTAAGGCTCCACATATGGTTAAATACAGCCTCATCTCAGTGTATGGTGGCATCAAATTTTATCATTTGCTTGGTCAAAGATTTGCTGGAAAAGCTAAGCCCTGCACTAGCCAAGACATCACTAAAGTGGAAGAAGAACCACATTGGGGTGATGAAGTCAAATTCCACTCATTTCCACATTCAGAGGAGATGTGGGGCTATTTACAGTGACTCAACAGCTTGGACACCCCAACAAGTGTTTTAAACCAACATGACAACTCTCCTGATGCAATAACACACCGCTTTGTCAAAACACTAGACAAGAAACCATTGGACAAGTGGAAAACCACAGGAATAATGAGTAAATTCTTTTCTTTTTCAAGTTGCTCTTTGAAAATATTACTCAAAGATTACTCAGAGTAACTAAGCTTTTCTTCACCTAGCTACACGTCATTTACTCATCACACTAGCATAAAAAAAATTCTCCTCCTCCTCATCTTATGCTGTTATCTTCCCAGCATCTATAGACACAGCCAACGCAGTCCTTCCCAACCTGCAGCCTTTGATCCAGCTACGCATATTACATCATCCTTGTCACCACCTATTGTTGGTTACACCCATCTGAAAACTCTGCATAAGCAGGAGCACAAAACTTTCCACAACTGATGTCACCTAAAAGGAAAGTGCTTCCATGCTGCCCTAGATGTACTTTTCAAAAGCAGCTTGTGTTGAAGTATACCTCCACACACAACAGCCCCCACCAGCTAGCTCAGCTGGGTAAGAGACTACTCAGATCATTCATTTCCCTTAATGTTGTATTCCTGTCCCTCTCTTAAAGATGTTGATACCCATTTTATAAGGAAAAATAATGGTTGTGACAGCTCCAAGGAATCTGTGCCACGTACCATGCATTTTCTTAGACCATCTGCCTTCCTTACCCAGCTCTGACCACCCACCTCTTTAGTGGACACTCTCTGCCCCTGTCTCCCGTTTGATCAGAACAATCAAATCCCACTCCAGCAGTTAGTGAAGTAAAGGGATTCCCATCTGCCTCAAGGGAAAGCCACACTTCTCTAAGTTTGCCACTTACTTCTTCTCCAAGAAGCTTCCATTCCAGCAGGCAGCTGAGGACAGTATCTGAACAACATTACTGTTTGCAGCAGGAAGAGAAAAAGAAAACAGATAGAGGTTATGAACAGATGTCTCAGCAAATCTCTTCAGCTCTCCTCCCTTCCTTCTATTGGAAACAATGCCAGGATCACCCCTTCAGAGGCACAGAGGGTAAGCAGTTCGTTCAGGATCGTGTAACATCCCTCTCTGAAAGGAGGGATGCTAGCAGTGCCTCCCTTCCACCTATTCCACCCTTCTCATGGCAGGTACACAGGTGGAGGAATTTGATCAGTCTGTTCACAAGTTCTTGCTGCTTTTCATGAACTCCAAGCACACAATGAAGGACAACTTTAAAATCCATTTCCCACCCACCATTTGCAACGTTCTGTGGCAGTCTCAAATTTCTCTGCTTTTCCTCAGAAGCTCTAACTGGTGACTGGCAACTGTCCTCCCCTTGGAAACAACCAAGAACCACACTTGAAAAGGCTGCTAAATTTCAAGTGAAAGCATGGCACGGAAGCCAACAAAATTTATTAAATAAAACTTCCAACAAAAGGCTTGTCCAGTGCCACAATACCTACTTGACAGAATTAGAACTGTTCTTTTCTAAAAGCTTTTGCCTCCAGACATCTATAGTTTCATCATTTATTAAACAGGTGTAACGTGTTTCGTTTATGGTCCGGAAATCATCAGCAGGCAAGGAATTCTGTGAGAAAATACAGATTTCAGCAAAGACAAGGCTTGTAAAACAGTTCCTTCTTATCCACAATCTCTGTTTTCTATATAGAACTGATTGCTTCCTTAGTGTGGTCTCTGAACAAGTTTGATTAGGATGCTGTGGCATTACTACAAAGTCCAAAAGGAAAGGCATGGGAAGATCATCACCAAACATTTTAAAAAGAGGAAAGAAAAATGAAAATATCATTTCCTCGAGTGTACCAAACCCTCTTAAATATCATCATCTATAACCACAGGCTTAGTGCATTTATTCTAGATTGTTTCCATGTATCCAAAGTGTATGTCAAACACTTCTTGAAAGAAATATGATGACAGAAAGAAAAAAAAAAAACAATTCAGCGTATCTTGACAAAGTCCCAGTGTATGTGGTCCACAGCCCTACACTCTAATCATGCAGACACCCGTGTCTCAGGAGGAAAGCAGCCTCTCACTTCCAGTCTGCAAAGGAGATCGGACTCCCCTCCATGCTGACCAAACTGAAATCAATGTCTTCCCAGTGGCTCTTTGATGTGCCTCTAAAAGAGGGCAACTTTCAGCCACTCCTAAAAAGTTGCAAATCCCTGTAACAACAGTTGTCGTTGGTAAGGTTTGTAAGGCAGGATGGACTCCAAAGCAACACTTCATTTTTTGGGAGATATTGCCAAAAACAAAAGATGCATTGTGACGGCTGGGGCAAGGGAGCAGATTTGAAAAGACACTTCATTTGTTTTACCTCATATTTGGAGCAAAGCACAAATGTTTGGTCTCCTCCAGAGAAGATATGTTTAACAATGTGGTATTTACAGGCATCTGTTGAACAAAGAGGCATGGCTCTATTAGAGGCTGATGAACGCAAGTTCCTACTCCCACATTCGCACTGCTAGAGTCTCAGGTTTTATTTACACTATAAAGGAGCACCTAGGTCCCCTGAAGGCCAGGCTGAAATCAGGTGGAACTCAAGCACTGCAGTACTTTGAGATATACAGGGCCTGGCAGGAGAGAAAAGTTGTAGTTTTTAAACTGCAATGAGGCTTTTAAAGAGGAAACAAAGCCCTCAGAAATCAGTATTAGTACTACTTCATGAAGACTCAATATCACCAAAAGTTGAGCTCTGCCATGAAAAGAGAAAGGGGAGGGGCACACATGAACAAAGAGAGCAAGAGGTCACCAAGTGATGTCCACAGTGCATTTGGAACAGCACAACAGGGGGTTTTTTGCTATTTCAAGAACTTTCACAGAACAATGTCAAAATGCCTTTAGACAGCCATGGGTGAAATGAAATTCATGTCCATTTGCAACTCCAAATCACACATAGTACATACCAGGTTTCCCTGAGAGTTGCCCATTGTGAGCTGCCCAGTAACCTTTGACAGGAGAGGGACACTTAACATTGCAAGTGTGCCCCGTTCCCAGCTGGCCTCTTGTTCCACAGCCAAATGCATAGATCATTCCTGAAGAAGGCACAAAGGCTAAAGTGTGATGTCTGTAACAGAGACAGGTGCAAAGTTTGGGCCTTGTTTAACAATCAAAAGAAAACCACCAAAATACACAAACACAGGCTAAAATGTATTCTCTGTTCTCCCCCCCAGGAGCTGGTGCAAAGCAGCATCTTTACATTAGCACCAATGGCCAGTTTTTGCCACCTGATGGCACTAGTTTATGGGATGGAGCTCTTTAGGTGGAAGTGACAGGGAGCAGCTTGTGCCAGCTTACAGCTGGTATCAGGCTCACAGAGGGAATTAGCTTAGTCATTTGCTAAGCCTGTACATGTCAAAAGGCAACAACACAGCACCAGTGTTATTAACTCTTTTCCTAAAGGAGGCTGGAAACTTGTGACCAAAGGTGCTGCAGCTCTAAAGTCTTGTTGAATTCAGAAGGAAAGGTATCTTTTACTAGGCTGCAGTGCTAGGAACAACCCCAATTAAAAAACGACCACCTTTAGAGGGCCTTAAAAGTCTCACAGGAAAGAAAATTTAAATTAACTTAGTTTTTACATGTAGGATGCAGAAGCAAGACTACTCTCACTATTTGTAAGACTCAGTATCAGCATTAACCTCCACCAAAGATTTCTGACTGCACACAGGACTCACCTGCCACAAGCAATCTGGGATACTTCACTGCCCATTAGTTCCAGAACTCTTCGGGGGTTCACTTCATCATTCATGGAGTCATGTCCTAGTTGCCCGCAGGAACCTGCACCGAACGTGAACACCCCTCCGCTCTGTTAGCAAATCAAACAGCATATTCTCCATTTAGGGACCCATAACCCAGCAGTATCTCCCACTGCAGTTTCAGTACAAGTTCAAGCTTAGGCAGAGATTACTGGGAATTTCCAAAGGACTGAGAAAAGGAAGTTGGGTTTTGCTAAAGCAGCTTCCAAATAGCTGCCTTGCCACCAATCAAACTAACAATATTATCTTTAGGTGTGTCTACATTAGACAGGCTTCCCCCCACCATCACCAGATGAGTCTGAAATCCCAACAGGTTTAAACATGGCTGAGTAGCACCCATTTCCACAATACTTTACACCCAACTCTCTCAGCTGCTGATCTGACTGTGATCTTTTTCTTTGAAAAAGAGCTCCTACAGAACTAATCTTCTACAATGGTGTTTTTCCCACAGGAATCCTAAAGCCAGCTGTTTAATTCACTTTACAGTGGAAAACACTGAGGCCCCAAAGAAGGAAGCAACACCTAGGGAGTGGCAGAGGCAAGAACTGAGCAGTGATCTTCCAAATCCCAGCCCCATCCCCTGATCAATAAACTATACACGACTTTGAAACAGCAGGTTTGGAACTGGAAGTCTCCTGTACATGCTGTGAGGGATTGCTAATGTTTCATTTAATCACCTTTTCATTTTGACTTGCATCTAATTCTGATGCACAATATCTTTTATCTTCCAATAAAACACTATTTTTATCCTTTTCGATGTATGTTTGCTAATTTTTCTTCTCAAAGCTAATTTCTTTGAACAATTCACCTGAATTTTACTATTCATTGTCATGGATTACTACATCCTCATCTTCAAAACTGCAATGGATCATGTTGGCAACGAATCAGAATAAATTACAGTAAGACTGTACTTCCCATTTAGTTTCTGTTACTGGGCTCAGATGGAATACAGTAAGTCAGTCTGTTCTTTTTTGCCATTACCCAGGAACCTAACCTGAAACCATCAAGCAGGCAAGACAGCAGCCAGGGTTCTCAAGTTAGCGTCTTTACCTTTGTCAGAACTGCTGTGTGTTCCTCTCCACAGCTGATGTAAACAACCTTCTGAGACCGCAGCAGCTTCACATGACACGGGGATTCTCGGTCTGCATTGAAGGCAAAGAAAATAAAGGAGCTGTTTCATAAACACAAACCTAACCGTCTCAGAAAACCACTGGCAGTCTGATTTTCAGATGTAGTCTACATGCACAATGGAAACTTTAACAACTGTGGGGAAAAAAAACCATGTCATTAAGTACTTCACTGCTGCTTTCCCTCTCCAATTCTTAAAAGATTTGTTCTGGCTCAAAGGAAGTCGTTTAGAGTAAGAGTGCAAATACTAACAATCTTGCACAAGCTCAACATGCATTTGCAGTTTGGGAGGTAAGAGTGAAGCCCAGCTACCGGAGCTACACCCACCTTCAGCCTCATGGTCCATTCCAGACTCCTCACTGACTACTGCAAACATTTTTTTCCAAAACCTTGCTTAGACCTTTTCCATACAGAACAATCCTGACACGTGGGAGACGCTAGCACACACATGACAAGCTGAATCCCAAGGTGCATTTAAATGCCTAGCCTTCCTTCTGTTGTCATCCTTTAAGAAGATCCTACTTGCAAAAGCTGATCACTGCCAGCCATGAAACGATGCTCTGCTCCTTCCGTCTGACATTCTAATCATTAAAAGTGGGTCTCCTGAAGATGAATACACTAAGAAAGGTTAGACGTTTTACTGATGTAAAAATAAAAGCTAAGCATTTCAAGGAGCAGTAGGCACCCCAAAACAGTTAGCTATTAAGGGGAGCAGCTGTTTACTTCATACCAACAAAAAAATCAGGTTCCTACCTATAGAAGTTGTCCATTTTTTTAAGACTCTCACCCAAGGATTTGACAGATGCTTTTTTCTGGGTAGTGAAAGGAAAATGGTCACATTTTCATGAATTTAGAAACAAGAGCAGATTTTTCATTTACTTTGTTCTTTATTTTAGCACTCTGATCTTTATTGTGACAGGAATGACACTTCTTATCTCTACAGCATATTGTTCAAATAACAATGCTGCAGAATACTAATTTTGTAGACTTTGCTGTTTATGTTCACTAAACAAAATTTATACTCTCTTACCATAAACATCACGTATTTACTACAGTGCCATGTATTGACAGGTAAGCAGAGTATGATCCCTGGCCAACACAACCCCACAAGCAGATGCCCCTTATATGTTCTTTTAAGACTAGCCCCACGTCAAAGCAAGCCTCTCACATATCAACTACAGCTTTGTTGAAATTAGAAGCACTGATCTGCCAGTTTACATAGAAAGAACACTGCTGCTCTTGTATGAGATCAGCACTAGCTTCCATGCAGTACAAGACCTGGAGCATTTTTGAGAGAACACAAGGTAAGTTATAAGTCTTACAGTTGTGTTTCATATTTTTTAAAGTGTGAAGAAAGATAAAATGATGCATATAACATGTGAACCTCCTTTGCTAAACTACAGGCTTCTTTTGAGTCATTGCTTTAAATGTGCTTCAGTTGGCAGGGTGGGTTGTCAAAATGCACAATTCCATTAGAGGTACAGAAAATATGAGGTAACACTTTTCTCTTGTAAAATAGCATTTATATGCTGCTATAATATGCAACAAAATTTACAAACATATATACCTCATATACTCACTCACACAAAATAAATTACCCATGCATGCCAGGTATCACATCTACACTCAGTAACTTGCTTGGATATTTAAAGCTACTCAGCAACTATGTAGAAAACAAACAGGTTAATTTGAAGCTCCAAAGAAAATCTTCCACTCACTTGCTTTTGCAAAAAGTTAAGAATGTGTTAACAAGCAGAGGAGATCGGGGCTTTTCAGACTAGTGGTAATGTCATATCCACTCTTCAGTCTCATTTATAAACCTACCTTCAAGTTTGTTGATGGCTAGGCTTCACTGAACATGGCCACCTAAAAAAACTAACATTGGCCCTGTGTGTCTGGAAAACTGTGCTACAAAAACTAGACAACATTTTACAGTATTGAGATATTCTGTGTTGCCATCATTTTGTACCATACAGATGCTCACCAGTCAAAAGCATGTTGGCAAACAAGGGGATGGATTCAGCCTGCTGTTCTGCAGGGAGAGCCCTGGCTCCACACCAACTTCAAACTAAACATAGACGAAACATTTCTTGAGAGGAGGAAGAAAGAATATGAGCTCTTCCTTTGATGCCTGCATGTTTACACTCATATTTGAAAGACCTTTCTTTTTGGCTTTCCTCATTTCCACTAACATCCACAAGGAAAAAAATTGTTTCTGTTCCTACTAGGTAGGAAAAGCCTGTAGAGTTCATTAGAGGCTGTTCCTCTGCCCTCTCCTTCCAAGAGAAGTTGCTGAAGGTTACATATCTGCTCAGTAAAAATATACCATCAATGTGAAAAGAGACACTAGGCCATCCTTCTTTCACCTAGGAGCATAATTTTAATACCTCGTTCATCACTTAGTCCCAGTTGTCCTGAGCTGTTCTTCCCCCAGCCAAACACAGCTCCTGAGAGAGAGAGGGCAAAACTGTGGGCTCCACCTGCAGCAACCTGAGCCAAAGGGATCCCATCAAGAGATTTGACACGTTGTGGACTGGCTTGGGAGGGACATTCTTTGCCCAAGCCCAACTGACCATAGCTGTTCTGCCCCCATGTGAAGAACTGGCCATCTGAAACAAGGAAAGAAAGAGGACAGCAAGTAAGAGTTGGTCAACAGAAAAGCAAGTTTGTCAAAAGGAACAAGAACCAGGGCTGGGGGTTTCGCTGCCATCCAAGCCTCATGGTGGAAAAATCAAACAAGACATTCTTTGCTAAAATAAATGCACAATCTGAAGCCACCGGGAAGATAAACAGACATGCAACTAAGTGCAAAACACAACATCAGACTGCTGTAACTTAAACAGCATAACAAAGAACAGTCCATGTGTTGCATACAAAAGAGTAATAGCCAAGGATAATTTAAACACAAAAATTAAACACATTTTTCTACACTAGGATGGAAAGCTTTTAAGTGCTCCTGCCATCATTCACCAGCGAGATAGTGGGTGGCCTGTGTGCAATGTTTTCTTTCTTGATAGTATTGGCAAAGCTCTTCTTCAATATTCATGGTACCTGATCCATTTTACAGTCTCCTATTTAGCCTGAAAGCAGTTGAGACAGGGATGTCCTTGGTTTATTATTCAGAAATACACAATCTTGTACACCATGCAAAATCACAGCACAAATCTGGGTAATAAATAATGAATGTTACAGTACCTGCTGCCAAAGCCAGGCAATGCCAGTTTCCACAGGAAACCTGCAGTATCGTCTGTTGGTTCAATTTCTTTATCAACCTAAAGAAAACAACACTATTTTAGAAGAAGTGCCCACAAATACAGTATCACATTGGGTCAAAATTATGATCGCTATTCAGACACTTGTTCTGCACAAACCCTATAGTTTTGAGACTGAGGAACAGTCTTGACGGTGATACAGAACCATACATAATAGATGCAAACCTGTGGAGATCTTCAGACACTTGACTACTAACTCCAACTATGTTTGCTGCTACAACGCTGAATTCAGCCATCTGGAAATGGTGAAAATAGCTGGTTCTTGGTGTATCTCGCTATTCTTTTTCAGGCATCGACATTTTTCATGCTGTTAGGGGCCTAGCAGTTCCTATGAGTTACAGTACCAAATCCTCTTTGGCGCTTTGCACAGAGAATAACACGTCAAAGGTTAAAGTTATCTCACAGAAATGTTATTTCTAAAATGACACCACCACACCGATGTAAGCCTGTCTCTCTGTTATATTGGAGCCACCTACAAGTTAAGGACTGCCTTCCCATGGAGCCCTTCAGCTCAAATATTAATGTTTTGTGACCAAAACTCTTCCTTCCTCGTGTACCTCCTTGCTCTGTACAAAACAGAAAGCCATTTTTCATTGAGAAAGCTGAGCATGCTCAAATTTTCTTTTTGGTGCCCCAAGCACCCACAACAGAAGGCCTGTCCTGCCCAAACCTCCTGAGGACTTCTCTGAGTCCCACGGGGGACCTCAAGGAGCACCAGTACAGTATGGAAGAAGAGAAGGAATCACCCTTACATCCCTGCTTGAGGACTGCCCAATTACTGCCCCTCAGAGAAAGCAACACTCCCACTGACACCAGGCTGGAAGGCAAGCAACCCTGGACGCATCACCTCCAAGAAGCTGCCTTAAGGAAACCTGAATCTGTTAAAAATTTACCTTGGTACAGTCACTGCATCTTCTATAGTGGTGAGGCCCAACTGCCCATCACTGCCAGCGCCCCAGGAGAAGAGCTGGCCCTGGTCACTGAGGGCCACGCTGTGAGACTCCCCGCAGGCCACATGCACGATGTGCTGTCCGGCCAGGGCTCCAATTTGCTCTGAGGAAAACAGAAAACATCTCTGGTCACAGGAGTCATCTCAATGACATGTAGACATCAGGTCTGGGCAAAATCTGTACGCAAAGCCATTTCAGATGGGTGCATGAATCCACAGTTCAGTTTTAAAACACTTCCTACAAGAGGAAGGCACCAGGTTTTACTGAAAACATGTAGCTACTGAGCTCTTCTGAAAAACACGGGTTTGACAGATGGACCACGCGGTGGATAAAGAACTGGCTGGATGGTCGCACTCAAAGAGTCGTGGTCAATGGCTCGAAGTCCACATGGAGACCAGTAACAAGCGGTGTTCCTCAGGGCTCTGTTCTGGGTCCAGTGCTGTTCAAGATCTTTGTCAGCGACATGGACGACGGCATTGAGTGCACCCTCACTAAGTTTGCCGACGATACCAAACTTTGTGGTGCCGTGGACTCACTTGAGGGAAGAGATGCCATCCAGAGGGACCTTGATAGGCTTGAGAAATGGGCCAGTGCTAACTGCATGAGCTTCAACAAGTCAAAATGCAAGGTCCTTCACCTGGGTCGGGCCAACCCTAGGCACAAATACAAACTGGGTACAGAGTGGGTTGAGAGTAGCCCTGAAGAGAAAGATTTGGGGGTGTTGATANGAGGACAGGCTGCGGGAGCTGGGGTTGTTCAGTCTTGAAAAGAGAAGAACTTCGGGGGGACCTAATAGCTGCCTTCCAATACCTGAAGGGAACCTACAGGAAGGCTGGGGAGGGACTTTTTACAAGAGCGCCCACTGATAGGACAAGGGGTAATGGGTATAAGTTGAAGGAGAATAGATTTAGATTAGATCTTAGGAAGAAATTCTTCAGTACGAGGGTGGTAAGACTTTGGAATAAATTGCCCAGAGATGTTGTGGCTGCACCCTCCCTGGAGGTGTTCAAGACCAGGTTGGACAGAGCCTTGAGTAGCCTGATCTAGTTGAGAGGCGTCCCTGCCCATGACAGGGAGGTTGGATTAAATGATCTCTAAGGTCCCTTCCAACCTAGGCCATTCTATGATTCTATGAAATTATAGGAGAAAGGCAGATACATGTTTCCAGGCACAATGGTATACACACAGACAACTTCACAGATACAGGGAAACCTATCAGGTTATTTAGGAACAAGCAGACTTCCCAGATTTGAGGTTTTCTGATTCAGTTTTGATGTGGGGATCAGTCAGAACCCAATATTTGATCTTCCACAGCTCATGTCCAATGAAGACAAGTCATCCACAAAGCTCATCAACCAATCCACCCCTTGCTTAATTGCTTGATGTATGAAAACATGTGTTACAACATCCTCTGTGCTAAGCTTGGAACAGGCTTGAACCACTGTCAAACACTCATTAAAGTCCCATAAAATGGAAGCAAAGAAAGAAGGCCTTATGGAGGAGTAAGATCACTCAATCCTCTGGAAGATGACCCACAATAGACTTTTCATTATTACATCACATTAGGCAACTGAAGTAGGTTTGACAACTACTCTTACAACATCAGCAACCAAATCTTACTAATTATGCAGAGTTTTTACAAACAGACATTAAAAAGTCTTGTTTTGCAATAAAACATTTAAAATGCCACACATCTGGTGGAAACACTCCCCACAAGCTAGAGAGAAGCAAAGCTGGTTTTCTTTTTTCTTCCCTGAATAAATACAAACATTCCAGGTGGATGAAGAAAGATTTCACCCTGTAAGCTGCAAGGCAGTGATCAGTTTTGTTAAAATCCCACCTGCCTGCAACAGGAAGCAATGGTAGTTACATGTCATTCTATGAAAATGATATCCCACATCAAGGGCATCCAGAAATCATCAACATACCTGGCACCAAAATCTGCACACCAATAATCTAAATGTCTTAAATGAATTTAAAAGGAAGGCACCCATAGGAGGGCTTGATTTCTAAGTCTGGGAGTCAGAAAATGAGAAGGAGAAGAATTCTAATGGGTGTTATGGAAGAAAAAGGTGACAATTATTTAAATATGTATTCTAACAGAGTAAAGTGCTACCTGAACACATGCTTCCCTTCACTCAAAATAATTAATGGCAATGGGAGTGCAGCTTACAAGTAATAAGCACACAAACATCTAGGAGGGCTTAAGGACTAGGCCTGCCTACCATCCAGCCATCCTTTAGCCCTGCCATCCAGCAACACCCTTTGCCCTGCAGCTCTTTCCAGCAGGACTAATTTCACCAAGTCCCACTACCAACCCTATGCAGGACTAATTTCACCAAGTCCCACTACCAACCCTATGCAAAGACAGAGAGGTTTTCAGAGCTCTAACTCAACTTACACACGCAGTTTTCATGTTTCTAACTGTAGCAACACTTGGCAGCCTGTGAGGCCTAAACAACCAGGAGCTCTTTGAGCTGGTCAAGGTCAACCACAAACAACAGACAAGGTATCTCAACAGCACATCTGGTTATGGTCCCTTCCTCTCAGTCAGCCAGCAAGACAAAAAATTACCCACTGCAATGTGCCCAACTCACCACCTAAGTTCAGCCAAGTGTGTTTCTGTATTGGACTTGAAGGTCCAAAACTAAAGCTCCTGCTGGAGAGGACCCCACCACCAAAAGAAGAGAGGGATGAAGCCATCCTCACCTCCACGGGAAATCTCTTTGATTCATGAACCCATCACTTCGCTATAAGCTTGCTGGCCGTGGTGTGCCAAGGCTGCCCATTATCGAGAGTGCTTGAGCTCTCAAAAATGGTCACAAACTCAGCAGCCTGCCCTCTTCCAAAGGTGGTCCCCGCACACTGCCAGACACTCCAGTGGATAACATGAGGCTGACAAAATGACAAACGTGGACAATATGGAAGGCTAAGGCATCCATAACACAGTCTGTGTTTTGCTACCTGCAGGGCTGACTGAGCTCATTTCTTCCCTGGGAAAGCAGTATTTGCCACAATAAGTATGTGTCTCGTTTGCTGTTGAAGAACTACTGTGAGCTGCCCCTGAGCTACTGGAGCACCTTTGGGAGGTGACAGAAGACTCTATTGACCAAAGATCAGCAACAGGAGCTGGGGGAGGCGGGACTCTGACGACAGTGGTACTACAACTGGAGAAAAAGTGCCCTGAGGTATCAGGAGGCTGTGGCAAGGACTACATAGCAAGGGCTTCATACACTGGGACACAGAGAGAATATCCAACAGGTTTAGAAATCCAGAGTGGTTGCTTCAGTCCCCACAGACTCCATCTTAAGTTTAATTTGGCAACACAAACCTGACCTTGCTCTATGGGCCGTCCCAGAGGACTAAAAAATACCAAACTGTTTTGAAAGGCTGCCCTGTGTCACTAAAAGCCTTCACTGACTGCACTGCTCACCCCAGAAGCTGAGTACAGCCTCACCTGGACTCACCAGATGACCACAGACAGAAAACACATGCCAGGTTTGGAGCTGAAGATCTTTGCCTTTAGACATGTACACATCGCCCACCTTACCACAGCACATTCCCTAAGACAGTGGCAATCACGACTTGCCTGCAAAGTCATGAAGAACTGTAAATGCCAAACACTTCAAGTTTTACATGCTCACACACATCACTTCACAGAGCTGGGAAAAAGCCAGCCTTCTCCTGGGGGCACAGACTGCTTGGTCAGTCCAGCAAGGGTCCCAGTTCACTGTGAGGCTTGCCAAGCCAACAAATGTACCATCTCCCCGCTAACATGGGTAGTATTCTCAAAAACATCTGACAGTTATTTCTTTGTTACCCTCCCACCCCTTCCTCACATCAAAGTATGAGGTGTTTCAGTGGTCAGTATACATTTGTTGTCATTTTCAGGGCATCACAATGCCATTATTCATTCCTTAGCAAAGCTGCATCACTGCACTGAGATGGGAGGTGCAAACAGTGAAGTTTATTCTTAGTATTGTCTCTTCGGTAACTGATGAATAAAACAAGCCAAATAGAGCTTAATGGGCGCAATTATATACAAAGCTAAACGGAACAAAACCTTGAAAGCAATAGAGAAGGGCTTGGAGTTATGCAATACAGCATTTCAACATGTCATAAAGTTCAAAAAACAAACAAAAAAAACAGGTTCCAGGAAGTACACACTGAACCAATCCTTCCTTTCTGAAGCCACCAGCTGTCTCAAAGCAGCACCAATGCTCAGAAGTTCTTCTCAGAAGTTTATCAGTTCTTCATATCTAGTGGAGGTACAATTTTCATTTCTCTTCTGTCCACTTTAGCTCATGAATCTCAGCATAAACTGTCAAATAATGAGATCCAGGCAAAACGTCTTCAGGACAGTCCTTCCCTAAATGATGACAGGCCTGGTTCCCAGGTCTGTGGTTCACAGGGACACTCCAGCAAAAGTTGAGGACAGGTGCTATGTTTCTGTAACTCAGCTTTCTGATACTCAGCACATTTAGCTTAAAGGTTTGGAAATGGCAGTAAAGCTGGGCCAAGAATGTAAATTCCTGAAAAGCCCACCTTAAATAGCTTTGCTATTTAAAAAAGAGGGCTTATACTTCGTCCCCACAGTGTTGGAAAGCTATACAACATCTTCAGTGGCTGCAACTGCTGGAAGCACAAAGCACTCAGTTATACTGCACTAATTAACCACACAGGCAATCAATGATTAATGACCTTGCCCGCTTCTCATAAGTTTATCAGAGAGCTGGTACACCCTTTCTATGTATAGCTTCCAGCTGCTCACAAAATAGGCTTTTGCTAGAGGACATAGCAGAATCCTTCAGCCATATGTGTACCAGGATGCACACAAACAGCACCAGATGGCTTCTACTGCCTGAAAATGACAGAGAAACGATCAGCCCTGAGGTTACACCTTCAGTGGCAAAAAAACAATCTCAATTTCTTCACCATGAGAAGCTGTGGCTTGGAAGAGTTTCAAGTGAGTTCAGTCTGCTTGGACACCTGGCTGAGACTCCTCACTGCCTCCCCAGCCTGACAACAAGCAACTCAGAGCATTTGCTCATCTTGGTTGCTGCTGTCTGCTAGGAAAGTGCTCACAGATTCTCCAAGATAGGTGTCTTGCTAGCTTGCCTAGGTAAGAAAGAGGTAGTAGCAGAAACACAAGGAAGGGAGAAACAACCGTTGGCAAGAAACTTCTCTGTGTTAGGTGCTAGCAGCTGGCAAGTCTGGGGACAGAGAAGCCAACTTCTTGCATTGCCATGCTTGTTAATATAGTCCACCTTCACACTGAGGATGCCTGAGCACTGTGCAAACACCAAGAGCAACCTGAACTTGACCCATACAGTCTTTCTGTTCTACAAGTGCTGAAAAGCCTTAGTGCTTATAGGAAAGGAGCTGCTGAGTTCTCTCCTTTTGGATATGAATTACACCAACACATTAAACCACCTAATCAGATGACACTAACAGCATTAGCACTTACTGAAGTCTGATCCAACAGCCAAACACTCCATGAAAAACCTGCTACTGCCTTCCACTACAAGAAAATAAGAAAAACGCTATGGCCCAAACTTATCACTCACCAGCATTTCATTAAACCACCGTCCAGAAATCAAGTAAACAGTGGATCACCAAACTCCCTGACAAGATTTTTATACATAAAGTAAGAAACTTCAGCTGACTGGTGATTCCCCAGTCTCCACTGGCATATCCTGGAGATGTTTCCACATATGGACATCCTGGATGTGTTTTTAGGCTGTGATGATCCCCATTATTTCAGTCCTAATGAAGTCACCTGAGAATTAAAATATGCCCGAGTGTTTCAATGAAATTAGAAAGATGAAAAGAGAAAACCAAAGTGCAGCAACTGAAATGCTGGTAAAGCAAAGTGCACCAAGATAGAAGAACAACCAAGACTTCTTCCTCCCCTTATGAAGGTTTCTCCTTATTTTGTCAGCATAACTTCTACAAAGCCTTAGCTATTCAATGTTTTTACTGGTATTAGCAGCACAAGTACACTCACCAACTTTTCCAGGAAACATCATCCCCAGGGGACGTGTGATCCTGCCAGCTGGAAACTGGTAACTTGGGAAGGGAAAATCATGCTATTTGTCAGGGCCTTTTTGCCTCTTCCTCTCTCCTTCAAAGCTCCCCAAGAATTAGCCTCTGATTTCCCCCTGTACACTTCCAACTCCTACTACCTAAGTGCCTCATGCTCACAGCTGCCACAGAAAATATCAGGAGTCTGGGACTAGGAGGAAGAAATCAGACTATAAAAAACCACTTAAGCAAAATACAGACTTTCCAAAGCTATCAGGTGCTTTTGAAAACATAATCTAACCCAGCCAGCTAAAGTTGCTCCTGTGGCTTCACTCACACCACCTCTGCAAGCTGTGATCTGTCAGCAGTTTCACCAGAGGAAGGCTCACAGGGAGGAGGCGAGGTCTAAAGGATGGTTTCAGGACAAACCTTTGTGACTGCAGACAGTCTCTGGCATGGCCAGGCGTACGACACGCACAACACGTAGGCAGCTGGAACAGCCCTGCCTGACACCAGTTCCACAATTCCACTGTTGCTACCTTCCTCCTGCTTGCCAAGCCTCTCCGAGAAGGCATTACATGCTTGTCGTGTCTTGTGTTCAGACTGTGTGAGTCTACTGCACACAAGGGTGTGCGAAACATTTAGCTCTGCACCTGCACATCACAAAACTACAAGAGCAAACCCGATTAGGGTGACCACATCCCCACAGTGTGACAGCTACCCTTGCTTTCTGCCTGCTGTTCTCACTCACGTACAGCAGCCCACCTGAGTCTCAAACTTCTTATAGTATGGGGAAAAAGCTCTGAACTAAGGAGCACGCAAATGTTTATATCAGCATGTAACCTCATTCAACTTTCAACAACAAAGTGGAAAGTTGGATGGATACCTCCTGTATCCATTGAGGAGGTTGAGTTTTACTAGTCCAACTCCCAAATCTTGAGGTCTTCCTTTCGTGAACCGCTGAACCGCTGCTATACTTGCAGCAGAATGCAGAGGAGTACCAAGAGCAGCCTGATTAGAAAGAGTGACAACAGTAGCACTGAAGCTGATCAGGCTCTAATAGTGTGGTTACAAAGGAGGAAATGTAAACCTAGAGTAGACTCACTGAACAAAAAATAGAGGGAGAGGAAGACAGTAAAGGACAGACCAAAGCAGCTGACATTCACAGGTTTGGTCATAGGGGTGGGAACACTCTCCATAGGTCAAGGCTGAAAAGCTCCAAGTGAGACAACGATTCTGTAGCCCCCTTCCCCCCATCCACGGACACTAATGATGCTTGTCAAGATGACTGTCTCCCGGCACATCGCATACAGTACTGCTCATTAATTTTTTTAGCATGGCTACTTACAGGCTTAAATCTGAGGGAGGTTGGCTTAGTTATTAGCATTGCCTTCACTTCATAAAGCTGCCTGTGATTACGTCAGGGCAGAAACATATGAGCAAGAACTGAAAGGCCACCGTGACACTCCAGGGTGTCACTTCACATACGCTTTGCCAGCTATTCTCCCTCACAGCTGTGAAAGCAGACACTTACCCTGAGAAAGCAAAAAACCCTTCCTCAGACGTAGCCATAGAAAGCCTTTTACTTCTCCACATCACTGCCTTTTGTCTAGGGGACACAGCCTCTCCAAGCACCTCCCTGACAACCCATAGGCACACTGGCACAAGCAGCTGGCTCTTGGAAAGGGCTGGGCAGGCAGAGAAGCCTTCAGTGTGACAAGCATCAGCTGGCAGAGAGAAGAATCCACCTAAAGACCTGGAGGTAAACAAGTAAGGGCAGCTCTTTCAAAGAGGGAAGGCACCAAGCCTTATGAAAGAAACAGGAAAAATGTACGTCCTGGAAACCCAGAGAGCATCTGTTTTCTTCTTCGGGTTATTGCAGAAAGCTGTAAAGGTGGTTTACTTGGCCAGACTTGCTGGCCACTGGCAACACAGAAGCTGTGGCTGGGCTATGACTACTGAGAAACCCCTGAGATCCACCATGCACACCCTGGCAAAGCCACAGCCCCAGGCCAGCCCTTGCAAAGTTGGGCACATTCGTTTGTATTCATCCTTTTTGCTCCTTTGATGGCTCCCAGGATCTGACCAAGCTATTTGAGGTTGCTTGGCCTTCACTAGCGGCTGCAGAAATGTCTGGCAGTGTGGGCTTGCATTGTGGTGTGTCCATCTCAGCTGCATTGGTGCAATTTGCTTCAGTATTATTTTAGGCTTCAAAACTAGAAGGCTGGATTTTAAAATACTTCATTTAGAAATAAGTATACTGTTGAATAAGGAATGAAATCAAAGGAAGTGCTTGCCCTTGGATACCTTAAATATGCATGCGTTGTACTGAACTGGCTGGCTGAGGGCTCTGAATATGCCAGATATTTTTAGTGGGCTGTTTTAAAATTTGCATGGTCTGGATCATGATCTACCAATACTCTCTGAGACTGCAGGATTAGGAGAGCTTAAACTGAGAAGAGATAAGGCTCTTTAGGAGAGCCTAAACCAGTAGAAATCTAGTTTCTTGTCAGTAAAGAAATTTATGGTCTGATTAATGGCTGTAATGTGCTCTCAGGTGTAACTCTGAAGTGCTGTCTCTATAAAACACATGTATTATCAACCACCAGATTTCTCACTTTATTTCACTTTGAGGGGTGAAAACAAGAGTGAGTTCAGGGAAGCAAGATACTGCTGTGTTGTTTTGTTGTTTTTTTTTAAGAATTCATACAGACTATTTTACTGAAGACATGAGGGACCATTTTAATGTCTCATCTCAAAAGGCAGAGCTGCAGTACAAATGATCAGCTTTCTTCCCTTTAACTGGGGATTTGTAGGGCAGTTTAGCAATCCAAACTTGCATTTATCTTGGACATATTTGTTATTGCTGTATCACGTGTACTATTCAGAGGCTTTCTGAAGATGCAACAGAATTACAGGCTGTCCACAGAATCATAGAATAATAAAATGGTTTGGGTTGGAAGGGACCTCAAAGATCATCTCGTTCCAACCCCCCTGCCATGGCAGGGACACCTCCCACTAGACCAGGTTGCTCAAGGCCCCATCCAGCCTGGCCTTGAACACCTCCAGGGATGGAGAATCCACAGCCCCTCTGGGCGGCCTGTTCCAGTGTCTCACCAATGGTTTGGAAGGAGCCAAATTTGGCTAAGCCATGCCTGGCTTGGAAGGAGCATGAAACCCTGGCAGTGGCATGACATGTGACACGAAAGTGTGTCCCCTCTGCTGCAACCATGCTGAAGCTGAAAGATGGTTTCAGAATAAAATGGGTGGGTTGCTGTGCATGCGGTGAGGTAAAGAGAGAGGGCACAAAAGAAGCTGGAGGTGACAGACACAAGTTTTCTGAATGCCCCAACCTTTTTGTACTTGGAATAGTTGCCTGTGCTGGACAAAACTGATGACTTCATTAAGCTGAATGCCCAAGCACGGCTGAGAGTCCCAGCTTCTAGAAGAGATTTTAGTAGTTTGGCGGCTGTTGATGTTCTAAGTTCATTGTTCTTGTCTTCAACATGCGTTGTGACACAGCCATAGATGATGATACAGTTACTGGGCAGCTTTTTGTATAGGTGGAAGTCTATGAATAGACATCTGAAATAAGAAACTCCCCACCAACTCCAAAAATTATATCCTCACTCCCAGTAAAGCAGCCCAGGTGCTTTTCCTCAGTAAGGATGTTTTCCTTTCCCCTTGCCTTAATATCCTAGGTTTCCTTTGCATGAAAATATGCAGACCTGTGTTTTGAGGTAATAAAGCCTGAGTTTGGTAAAGCTAAATGTAAAGCATTCTGTATGATTTGATCTTGAAGGCTCACAAGGGTGTGTAGGGTCTTCAGGATGAAACTCCCCTTTCCTGATTGGAAAGTGCTCGGCTCGTTTTTCAATGTGTAACTATTACATGGTAAGACTGAGTTTAACTCTGGCTTGTGGTGTATGCTTGTTGCTTGCTCTGCCTATAGTAATCAAATCTTCCAGAAGATGCATTACTGTCTGTGATGATTTTAAGTTTGACTCAGTCAACATTAAACAGCCTGATACTTCTTCTTAAGCTGTATTGGAAAGAATTTGTCTCAAAGATCTTTGTGAAACTTCCTTTTCCCAGAAATCAAATATTTTTGACACTTTAAGCTGCTAGCAGAAAACAGCTATTCCTACAGCAGAGCTGTGAAGAAATGCTCACTCTCTTAACACCTGACCTGCCTTTTAAACAGCTGCCTGCCTATATAAACTCCCCCAAAAGGAATGTATAGATGCTCTTATCTCCTTTTCTCAGAATGTCCTTCAAATCTTACAGTAGAGAAAATGAATACACTTTTGTAAATGTTTAATAGGACTGCATTAATTACCTCCCTTTCCCAGTCACCACGCTTCTTTGCAGTGATGTGTTTTCAAGCAGTATTTGTGAATGTGGTGGGGATGTCACTGAAAGCAAGGGCAAGGGTGCAGTACTGAGCCTGCCCTGTGCTGGTGTGGCTTTTCAGGAAGGTGTGGCTCTCCTGCCCCCGTGCAAATCACCGCAGGATTACAATAAATGGGACCAGTGAGGAGCACACTAAGTGCTTTTGAGAAATCACATGCTACTTCGTCAAACTGAAGCTGCCATGAAACTCTGCCAAGTGCAGCTGCCTAGAAAACGTAGCCTCCCTTCCAGGAGAAAATATAAAATGCCCATGTGAAGGCTAAATGCTTCCTGTTGTGCACAAGTGCTCCAATACTGTGAAAAGATGGCAAAATAGCACCTGTCCAGAGGCAAAAAATTGAGTGAAGCCCTTGTAGCTTGCTTGCAGTGTCAGGTATACAATAATGCCCTCTGTCTGGCAGGGTTTTGGAGGTGCTTCACTTTGAGGCCTCTGCTCAGACATGATCACCTGCCATGGAAGGACATTCATACAGCAGTGATCCGCAGGACTGAGCGCAGCAGATGGGTAATAGTCAACTCTTGTCTTACCTCCTGGGGCAGTGATGTGCTGCCTGGAGCAACTGACTGAGCCCCAGGGACAGGCTGTAGATAGGTGTTCCTGGGTCTTTGAACCTTAAGTCTGGTCTGGTTTGCCAGCATGTATGCTGGAAGGGCCTATGCTAAGGCAACTGGGAAGGGAGCGGTGCTGTGTTTAGGGGCACTGCAGGGAAGAAGTGAGCAGATCTCTTCCTTACAGTGCTAGGAGGTGAAAGGGATGGTTTTTGAGCAGAGTTGACAATTTTACATTGATTGCCTTTTCTTTTGTATTTATAAGATTGGCTCAATAGCTGCCACAGGACTCCTCCATGTGACTGTGATGGACCACAGTGAAGCACCTTTTCTTCCTTTTCCCTGGTCTGCTGTCCCTGCTTACTGCCACTAACCTTTGTTGCAGCTCTCAAGACTGCTGTGGCTTTGTTCAGGATTTGTGAGGCAGGAATACAGCTTTGTACTGTGTGATACCAGCACATCAAATCCAGTACCTGCGCACCCTAATTCCCCAATTCCTCCTTCCACCTCTGACATCCATCCTCAGATGTCATGCCAAGGTCTACTGCATCCTGACCACACTGGAGTTGCTGCCCTGGAGCTGTGGCACTTGCCAGGGTGTGCATGGTTTCTCAGCAATCACAGACTTTCTACAAATAACATTTCCAATAGGTGCTGAAACTGCGTCCTAATCCTTCCTTTATTATTTTTCTTATTTAAAGTCAGCTGCTGCAGGCCAGCACCAAAAGCTCGACTCTGAAAGGGCCTCTCTGTGCCCCAGACGGCAGACGCCTCAGAATGCTGTTCTCCCAGGCTTTGTCAGGACTGATGCCTACAAGCAAGGTTGTCTTGCCTCTGCTACATCTTCTACAGCATGTGGCTCTGTTTTAGCGGTGTAGAGAAAGCATGATGAATGGGAACCAGGACTCTCACAGACTACAGCACTTGTAATAGCTGCATGCTGAGCCTCAGCTCCATGCCCAAATGGAGACCAAACCACCTCAGATCCACTGTGAAAAGCCTGTTTAATGGAACCTCCTGTAGTTACTGGTGTTTAAGCTCTTTCCTTCTTATTTCACTCCTTGTGCAGGGGGTGGAGGAAGGCAGGGGGAACTAACCATTCTCCTGCCACTGTCATCCCATCTGTGAGCAACTCTCAACCCTACATACTCAGTGTAGCAGCCATACCTCCTCATCTGCAACCTCCTCGCTTTCACAGCTGCCTCCAACAAACACAAGCCCCATCAGCTCTCCTCCTGAGCAACCAGGGCCTGCTGGCTGGCATCTCACCCACCAGGAAGAGGCTAAAAGAGGAAGATCTATACAGACTGTCCTTCCAAGCAGGTCACACATCTGAATTCTCAGCTGTTACAGGCTTTATGATTAACAGGCACGCCACAGTGAGCACTAAGGTCTCTGGTCACTGTAACCTGGTGCTGAAGTTCAAGACAAGTGGATTTATGTTTGAAAAGAAAGGCTACCGAGTTTGGAGAAACTGGGCTATCTGGATCATGTAGTATTTTGTTTTAGTGGGGTTTTTTCCCACTTTTTAAAAGAGATTGAACATAATAATAACATAATAACATAATAACATGTCTAGCCCAGCAGTTATGAGTACATAGATTCCACAAGAGGCAATGCTACTTCATGCATTTGAACCCAGACAGTAAATGTGTTAAGAACACATGGTTTTGTCTGCTGTATGTTACCAGAGGAAAGGTTTGAGTCAAATTTGGCACCAACATTTTCCTGTAACTCTTAAGACACTAAGTAGCAAAGCCCAGGTTTTTTCACTAGTAGAAGTCAAATCAAGTCCAAATGACTTGCAGAGAACTAATTTCTAGACCAGAAAATAAGTTCAATATCTTGGACTCAAGCATGTGTGTTTTCAAAGCTTTACAAATTGCAAACAACCGGTTAGTTATTTCCCACTCCTTTATAACAGCCCAAATCCCAGAAGAGCCTTTACCTTAGGTACCTGCGCCTGTCTTTTGCTCCCCAGC
Organism: Eurystomus gularis; assembly: GCA_013400335.1. Lineage (NCBI taxonomy): Eukaryota > Metazoa > Chordata > Aves > Coraciiformes > Coraciidae > Eurystomus > Eurystomus gularis. The sequence continues at coordinate 147,110 of VZZY01000413.1, forward strand.
ACATACATGAACATTCAGATAACACACATCTAAAAATCACCACAGAGTCAAGACGTGAGATCTGAAGAAAATCAATCCAAGTGAAGTTACAGGGCTGAAGAAGTATAAATTTCAATATAGTTACAGAGAATAAATTTGTTTCCTAAAACAATCACAGTACAAAATTATCACTTCCTATTAGAGACAATGTATGTTAACACCTGATGATCCTCAGAAAATTAATGCAAACTCAAACTGATTTTGCAGAACAGTGGGCTCAATACTTCACAGCTAAGATTGCCAAGTTGGTTCTCCTAAGGCACATCAGAGACTCTGGGGACTCCAAGTGCATAACAATGCAAGCAAAAATTAGGACAGGTCAGACAGAAGCTTCATTCACTATGGTCATGGCAAGAGAACAGTGGGACAGCATCTCCCCATCTGCACCCCTGCCAAGTGATTTCAGAGACAAACTATATAGACTGTTTCAGGGAGAAAAAAAAAAGTGAGGAAAACCAATCATTTCATATTAACAAAGTCAAGCACCCATCCCTGAGAAGAACAGACTCCTTAAGCAGCTTGCTCACCACCACAGTTCTCATAAGGCATCAAACAGTAAATAACATGACAGCATGGGGAGATGGCTCTTAGTGGAGCCCACAGGAAAAGCACACCCAGTGTTACCCAGGCTCAGAAGCGGGGAGTTAGAAATAATCACAGGCTGTTAGCTTTTAGCCAAAAGTAATGTACTTTTAGTTAGAATAAACTTCTTATACATCTTAAATACTAATTCTACCACCCCAATGTAAAATCCAAGGAAAGTGCACTTCCAGAAAATAATCCTCTGTTGACTCATACTCTTTCAGTGCCATGCACACCCCAGTAATTTCTGTTCCCTGTAGTGGAGAGGCACAAGAATCACTTTGCTGGCTGCTATCCTGTCTGCATTACATCCACAAGCTCAGCTGATGTGACAGTAAACACAGCTTTTTAATCAACAAGTTTCTTTCATTTCTAAAGGTCTCCTCTAAGAGCAATTCCGAAACAATTCTGTGCTAGTTTGAGCTTTTTCTAACATTTGTGAGTAGCACAAATAAGAAGCAAAATTGAGTCCTCCTACTATAGATCCATGCAAATAGGCAGCAGAAAAAGAAAAAAGAAGTAATTATTTGGAATACGTAGTAAGGGAAGAAATGGAGGCAAAGTGTTCAAAAGCACTCACTGCAAATAAGACAACTCTTCTCCCACTGGAAGCCATTAGTAAAACCTGCAAGCTTTGCAAGGAGAACAGCGTTAGATCTATGTTCAGTGCACTGCAAAGTGTGTGAATTTTATTCTCAAGCAGACAGCGTCCTGGGAAATAGTCATCTCTGATTAAACAACATGATGAGATATTCTGAAAACACTAATTGAAGCTCTTAGTATGCTGCCAGCATAAGCGTCATGTACACACATACAAAAGTGTGAGAGATAAAAGGGAGTTTCCTCTTACAAGAACAGACCTGGGCAGCAGCAAGGAGATCGTTCCACCCCTCTGAAGTCACCTAGCCTTCAAAAGGTTCAATACCCCCTGCATATTTTCATGTCTTGATGTTACCCTCAAACACAACCAAGCCACTCTGCAGGCCATGGTAGGCATTTCTGAAGTCCAGAGAGTGGTCTCCAGGGGCTGGCTGAGAGGACAATCAGTACTGTGTCACAGTCTCCTGCAGCACAAGATGCCGTTCACTTCCAGAGCTGGGCAGAGGTCAGCCACTTCTAGCTGCTGTCACAGGCTAGGCAGAATCAAGTCATAAGGCAGGAAAACTAAGAGGCCTCAGCCCCCACTGCCCTTTCCAGCAGAGGCTGGAGAGATGCAGCCACAAGACTCCTGGTTCCAGGCATTTCTCCCATTCTCTACCTCAGAAACCTCCTGATAGTCTTCTCTCTATTCCCTTCATCTTCAGCAGCTCAGGACCCTGCGTCCCATACATAAATCTGCACTTCCTATCAGGCATGGCTTCATTCATACACGCACAACTAACAGAGAATAAGAAAGATGTTCTTTGACATGCCTTTCTACACAGAAGGTGTAACGTCATCTTTATCCCATGCAGGGGAGGTGGAGGTAAGAGGCTGACTTCATTCTTCTTGTTCCTGTTTGCAAAGGAGAACGGAACTAAGAAGTTCAGTTCCCACTTCTACAAGCCAAAGCAGACGCACACAAAGCAGTGGGTGGGACAGAACTCTCCCCTAGTTTACTGTTAGGCTGCTGTGACTGTTCACCATGAGCTAAAAAGGGAAGCTGTCCCTTGCTTTATAGCACATCCCTCCCACTTGCCCCAGAAGCAGAAACCCCACCACAGGCACGGCCAGTAGTGCCATGTCAGTACAGAAACATGGTTTCTCAAGGATGGGAATAGGCTCCTCAGAGCAGCACTGCAGAACCTTCCTTTTTCAGAATAAATGAAGCCTGCAGGATAACGGGGAGCTGGTGTCACATCTTAGTGACAGTCCCTTAATTTAAGGGGTAGAATAGGAGCACTTGAGATCAAACCCAAATAATTTTATATCTATTTCCAAATTTTAGACTGCTCCTCTTTTACAGCCCTAGCTGGGGGCAGGAATACCTAGTTGCTAGAGGTCTGCACTTCAGCATTCAGGATTCATGAGATACCATTGCAGCTCTGATCTTCTAATCACCACGAAGCCTCCATTTTCATTATCTACTTACAGAACCATAGACTCATTATGCCTGCTTTATTTTATGAGTAAACAGCAGGCTAGTCTGAAGATGTTTCTCAGACTATACATCTCTGAAGAGTACTGAATTTCTGGGGCCTCTACACTAGAGCCATGCAGCTAGTTAGGTGATTTGCAGGATGAAGTATCCCCATCAGGTTGGGTGGAATATTCACTAGGCTGGGCTTCCTTTTACTAAACATCTCATTTGTTCCAGGGCCTAAATTTACAAGTCCTCAGAAGACTAAAAGTGGTCGTGTACAGAGAGGAGTGATATAACTCTGACCTCTTTTAGTAATTATCTGGAAACCACTTGTAGGAAAAGCAGGAGATTCAAGATTCAAGGTCAATTCCTCTAACCCAGCACCTCAGACATCCAGTATCCAACATCTACCACCCCATTTTGAGAGAAATAGACAAAAAACACATTGAAAGAAAATAGGAGCAGTGGCATCAGGTCAGATTTGCACGTACTACATGAGAAACTCTGGCTAATTTGTACACATCCCGTATCTCTATCATGCAATAATAGGATATGCTACAGAAGCCCCAAGCCTCACAGAAGGTAGCCTGAAGTTTGAGAAGAGGTGATGTCTTACTGCTCTAATTACCCAGGTAGGGATTTTGTTTATATTATGAAAACAGAAATACCTGTATCTTTACCACATACCAAAAAACCAAGAAGTTAACAGAAGTTGGATTGGAAGGCCAACAGTCAAAAGAAAGTCCATAAGAAAGGCTTTGGAATTTCTCCAAATAACAATACACAACTAAGCCGCTCCTTCACCCTGCGAAGGAGAGGCATTAGCTGCCCATGGTTCTGCACATATGATGTGCCCATTAGAACACAATGAAGAAAACAGTTCTAGTCTAGGGAACACAAGGCTGCAATGACCTTCTTCTAGATTACAAAAGCGTGAAGGAGTGATGGCACAAGTTGACAAGCGATTTCCAAGAGAGGAAAACAATTTATAAACCCCCTTGGCCAAAACCAAGTTTGTTCTCCACAACTACGCTCAACCCAGATCTTTGATGTAAATGACAAAATTCCCAACAATAAAACTGAACACAAGAGCAGGCATAAGGATGCAGTCCAATTGGAAAGAAAGCAGAAGACACTTGTGACTCATGGCCCCCTCTTCCCTTTTATAGAAGGGTAAGATAATGCCAAATAAAATCTGCCCTGAGACCATCTGTGCTCGCCTCTGTTTTGATGTATTTCCCAGACAAACTGAGCAGACCTGTCTCCCCATCCATGCTGCTCAGCTTTAGCTTTCCAGAGCCAGCCAGTATTATTCAGCATCATTACGATGTTATTACACATTATTTTCAGCTCTGTTAGCTGCTCCAGCTCCAGAGCAATCAACACAAAGCAGTTTCCATGATCTTCTCAGCCCACCAGCCTCAAGTCAGCTTGAAGCGCGTAGAAAAAGCAGACTTACCCGGCTTGCTTCCTTCACAGTCATGACCCAGTTGGCCTTTCGTGTTCAAGCCACAGGTATACACTTCCCCATCTTCCAACAGGAACACAGAGTGGTTTCCTCCACATGCCACCTCTTTGACATTTCTGTCATGAATGAATCCATACACCTGAGGTTCAGGAATGATGACCTGGAAGTTGCTACCTAACCCAGGTTGTCCAAAAGACGAGTAACCCCAGCATAGCATTTTCTCTCTTTTCAGCAAGTCATGTATCCTTCCTGGGAAAGAGAAACAGCGAAGAATGAAGCAAGTACTCAACAAGTGATCCTACAGAGATAAGCTGCTCAGAGCAGGAGATGGAAACAACAAAAAAAAAAGAAGGGGTTTCCTGTATGACTCTCAGGCTTGTGGACTGCCAGTAAAAGGTATTTCCAGCATTACATAGACAAAAGGAATCAAGACAGCTCAGCTCAGGTACTGAATCAGCACCTTCAATTCTGTCCATCTCTACCTGTAAGGCAGTAGAAGTGTTCTGAAGGTCACCGTCAGAGGTGACCTTATTCCAGCAAAATCACTCTGCTTCAAAAACCAAAAATCAACTAACTCCCCAAACCAACTTTAATGCTTTTTAGACCAACAGGCCCTAACATGAACTTTTAGAGTTAGTGTCATATTTGATATTTGGGACCACTGCTTAAAGAAATCTTTTAAAGTTATCTCAAAGGAGGTCAAACTAGTCCTGAACAGACCAACATAGATATTTATTGTGTACTAGCCAATGCAGAACTGTATTATTTCTGCCAAATCAAGTATTTGATTGATCTGACAAAAGAAGTATTTTGCTCCACTGAACACATTCTCACAACCCAAATACGTGCGTGTACACACACACATCCCTAAACTGCAGCAAGACTTTCCCAAGAAACAGCAGCTCACATGGAACAGCACGCTGACAGCTTGGCCCGACAGCAATGGACAGATAGTCTCAATGCTGCTTCTCAGCAGTCAGGTGCTATCTTTTGCGCTGTGCTCAGTGGAAGTCAGGGATTTCAGAGAGTGGGGTAACAGGGAAAGGGAAAAAACCATAGCAATATAAAAGGCCCAAGGAATTACTCAGCCTGAACTTGATAATGACAATGGGATGCTAACGCATAAAAGCTGAGGGGAGGGTAACAGCTCTCGTTCCAGAAGAAGCACGTGAAATATTTTAGTAACATTCCCTTGTCACTCCTAATCTCAATAAGTTTGGGTTATTTGTTAAACATGCTATACTAATAAGACATTGATAACTTCTCTGCTTGAAACAGAAACCAATTAAAGCCTTTCTTGTAAAGGGATTAAGAAAGAAGAAAATGAAAGATCCGAGACACCAAGTCTTCTGACTCACCATGCCAAGCTTTAAATGAAGGCAATTTACAGCCGCAGCATTTACTATCTTAGCACAGGATCAAAAAGCAAAAGGTAACCCTTGAAGCGCCTCAAGGAAACAAGATTCCTTCCCCCACTCTAAGCAGATAGGAAACACAGGCATTCAGTTTGTTTCCAAAGCCTAGTTCTAATTCAAGCTCTAGGTATTAGCACTTAAGCTTTTCCTGATCTAAGCCCTAAGCAATGGGTGTTCATCTCTTACCCCACTATCCTTGCCTGTCAGCTCTGGTCCCTTTCCACAGAGGCATGGCTGAGCTGGATGGGGGAGGGAGAGGATCAGATTTTCCAGTTGTACTTAATCAGTGGTGCAATTTCCTACCACAAACTGTTTACTAGGACCTCTTATTAGGTGCTTTAAAGCATGCTATAAATCCCACTTATCTCTAACAGCCCCTGCTCCTTTATAACATAATTCAGCTCATTCACATCCACACGTGTGCTTATCAGTGGCCAGCTCCAAAGCACCCAGAGGAAAAAGCAGAAGGTTACAAGGCTCTGTCTAGTTACATCAGTCACTGCATACAGCCTGTACTTGGTTGCCCTCAGCACAAAAGCCTGGTGGAAGATAGCCTCTACGCTGACAACACTATTTCCTACACTAAGAATAGGAATGTCGTGGGATGCAGTAAAATTGAAGTGCGTGCGTGTGCTTTAAATGACACAACTGCTATATTTATAGTGAACTCCATGTTCTGTCTCAGAAAGAGCCAGCATAACCAACACCCTGAAGGAGGCAACACTAAGGCAGGGAATCATGTCAAAACTGACGTCTGAAACAGCAGAAATCAGGGACTGCCATTTCTTTCAGCATGGGGAACTACCTCGTTACAAAGATACAGGCAGCACAATAGCAGCAAACCTCCAAAGATCACATTCCCTGCTAGTATAAGTGGATGTTGCAGCTCAGCTGAAAATATTTCACCACAATACAACTTGAACTACAATGACATTGTACAGCATGAGCTCAATATTAATTTGGGATACCTTTCTAAAAGCGTTCCTGAACAGTCTGCTCCCCATAGACTACAGTCATCTTTCCTAGCGCTAATTTCATTTAAAATGCTAAAAATACTTTAATTACTTTCCTTGTGTTCATATTCCACAGAAGAAGTTGCTGTAATGGGCAGAGAGATGTCATATGATTGGTAGATGGGTTCTCCTCCAGGTAAGACACTATTTAAAACAGGCAGAGTTCAAACGACCAGTAAATCCTACATACTCTAGGGTTATATTTCAGAGGAGTTCAACCTGCATTCATGCTAGTGGCCAGATTTTCCGAAGCACCCTGAAGTTTAACAATCCCTTTGGCAGATGAGGCATGCCAGACCCTTTAGAAAATCTGGTCTTAACTAGATTTTTTGTTAGCTTTTTTAAAGCATCTCCCCATCCTCCAAATTTTTGCTGATAAATCCCTGTGCAGCCCTATTCCAAGGGGAAAGGGCAGCACTTTCCACTCAAGAGTGAAAACCAGCACAGCCACCTTCCACATGAGTGTATGGGCACAGCTAAGTATTTTTCCAGTGTCCTGGTGAGCCATATTTTTAAAATCACTTATTTTGAAGACATAGCACATTTTTCAAAACCCCAATGTCTGGGTTTTTCTCCTCCTAGAAAAGCCGCTGCAAGTCTTAATACATCATGTGTTCAAGTAGGAGCTGCGTCCTGAAACGCAAGGCAGCTTCAAATGACAATTTCACGCTCCGTTTCCAATCTGGTTAAGGCAGTTGCTCTTTGCCATTAGTGCAGGCAGTAAAAATGTGTCTTACACCGCAAACTACCTCTACAAGCTCCATATCCTCCTTATACTAAAATAATTATGTATTAAGTTTCTAGTGTGTGCAGGCACTAACACAGACGTGTCTACACACACACACATATATATATATATATGAAATATAGATAAGGTTTATATTCACTTATCTGACATTTTAAAAGGGACTAATTATTTCTAGCGCTCAGCTTGATACACCTTAAAATAGTTGAATTTTTATATTCAGAGAACAAACCCTTAGAAAAGGTGTTTTCCTTTAAATGCATGAGTTAAGGCATTGAAATTCCCAGTCCTTTCCAAAAATTGAAGTGCAAAAAGCACAGGAGCTGCACTACCAATCACATCACCTATTCCTGTTCTTCACAAATCACCAGCTTGATATTCATATTATAGAGATAAGAACAAATGCAATGCAGCAAAGATAGACATCTTCACAGTCTCCCCATATATAACAAAA
>VZZY01000413.1:165817-181295 GCA_013400335.1 Eurystomus gularis
CCGCCGCCGTTCCGGGCCGAGCGGGAGGGCCTGCCCCAGGGCAAACGCGGGTTATTCACTCCGCCTTTTGTTTTTTCTCCCCGTCTTGCCTGGCCAGGTACGAAGCAGCGACCAACGAGCTCATTAACGAGGAGCTGGGCATTGCGTACCCCATCATCGACGGCATCCCCAACATGATCCCCGAGGCTGCCAGGACGACTCAGAAGAAGCCCCCCGCTGAGGGCCCGAAGCAGCCCTGAGGACTCGCCAGCCACAGCAGTGACCTGGGGGGGATGGCCGGCGGAGGCGTGCTCCCCTCCCTGCCCACGCTGACTGTACTTGTTCCCCTCCTGTCCCTAGCAGGCTTGTTCTACTCAGCCAGCGTAGACGAAACCTTCCCGCAGGGCTGCACCAGCACAAACAGCTTATGTTTCTACAGTCTCCTCCTTCCTGTTACAATACCGGTTTATGTATTCTTCCACCTATGGACCTGGATGGGGATTAAGCTTTTTCGGCACAACTAGTGCGATGCATTCGGTAACTCCTGGGTCTCTCTTAAAGCAATGCAGTTTATTTAATCTCATCAGGTACTGCAGTTGATTTGAGAGAGTTCCCTTCAGTCACTAGTGGCTGTCATCATTTTCCTGGTAGTATCTGTATGAAGTCCTCTGCAGCAGCCTATTACTTAATTACTGCTAGGGCAGATAAAGAGGAGGAATAACAACAAACACTAATTCCTTCTAATGTATCCCTTCAGAAGTGTTGTGTGTTTGTAGTGCACTAATGAAAGCCTTTGCAGTGATTGTTTTTATGAGGAAGAACCCTACCCTGACTTAAATAACATCTTAAGCAATGACAACAAGCACCACTATGAACCTCTCTGATTTACAACCTTTGGTTTTGTTTTGAAGTGATGGGTGTATTGAAATGTATTTCTCTCACTGTCAGAAGACCATAAAATAAAGTAGGCTGATGCTTAATAATAAAACTTGAGTTATATGAAGAAATTTACTTGATACCCATGTTTGTCTGTCTAGTAGCTGCTGGCCTGCCTTTTTTTTTTTTTCTTTAAGAAAAAAATGAGGAAATGAACAGCGCTGCAGAAAAGACATACTCGTGCATTTGGGGGTTTTGATACGAGTGGCCTCCAATATATTACAGTGCCTGCTGAGGGGACCTATGTCTTTGTACTATTTGTTAAATGTGTCTGAGTGGCCAAGTTTGATGGCCAGGCTGGGTCATCTTTGTTCAAGAGGCATCTCCTGGCAGGTTAGAGGAAAAATAACTCCAACTGAGCCCAGGATTTGGTAGCCAAGTTGGCAGCTACAAATGCTGTTTAAGTATGTAGAATACTTTCCCCTTAGCATCATCTCCTCAGTAGAGAGGGAACACAAGATACTTCTGCTAAATACTTCAACCTTTCCTGTTTTCATTTACAGCAACACTAGAGGACGGAGTGAGAAACTACCATGAGGGTGTCACGTGCAAAGTTCTTGGTACAGTCTCAAAAAATGTCTTAATAGGACAGAGCTATGAAGGGGACGGGTTAATGCTACAATAGTCTATTGCAAGGGCTTCTCTTTTTTCTTTTATGTTTTGCTACAAGGTAGTTTAGATCTGCAACACAGCGACATCAATGTCCTATACCTGCTGAAAGATTCAGAAATGCAGCACCAAGTTGTAAATACCACAGACCTCAGCGTCTCTTGGTGGGATGAAAGGCAGTGCCTGCAAGAGGTGTATTGGAAGGCTGACTAGCTAAGCATGCCTGTTTGTCGGAGCTCCGCAATCAGCGGAGAGGCTCCAGATCTAGAGGACAGTGCAGAGCACAAGTCTTACTGCCTCTGTAAATAAACAACTCTTTCAGATGATATAGCGAGGAAGGGGAAAGGAAGGGTACTTCTCGGAGCCATTGTGAATCTTCTCCTAAGTGTACAGAAAGGAAAAACTTTGACAGCTCTGGCTGGCAAGAAGGCTCACTTGGAAGGAAGCAGAACTGGGTCATTGGGCACTGGGGTTGGTAGTTCCTGACGCTCCAGAGGCATGGCGCCAGATTCTGATGGCCCTGGTGTCAGTGACTGAGACAGCATCTGGTCCCTGAGCAGAGCTCCGCTCTGGGCAGGTGCCCTCTTCCCACATCAGCCATCTAATAATGGCTTTTGCAGGGCAGCGCTATCATTGCGACACCTGGAGAAAACAGAGCTGCCAGAACCTTCAGGTTTTTGTGTGGAAACCACAGACTAAAGCCATGTGGAGACAGCACCGTTATAATCAGTTTCTCATCTTCCTTGCTGGCACTATCCCTCCTTTCCCTTCAGGCAGTATCTCCACAAGACAATTGGCTTCTGTGGCTATGTCACTAGCTGCCCTCTAAGGCTGGCTCCCCAGCTACCAGGTTTTTCACACACAGCAAACTAGCCTAGAGTCTTCAAAGTCAGTAGAGCAATAACAGTAATGGACTTTACCAATTAACAGTTCCCTGAGCAATCCTATTACGTTACCCCAAAGCAACTTCACAGATGCGCTGCTACTTGCATTTAACTTACAGCAACAACGCTTGATGGCTGCCTTGGATAAGAATGTAAGATACTGCCCTCCAGATTTACTTTACATCCCCTGTGGAACATGTTTTATAATAATTCGATGATTAGTTGCTTTGTTGTATGGTCAGTGAATACTGAAGCCCTTCTACCAATACTTCAGTAACACTGAAAGCCCAAGAACACTGCAGCAATATACTCAGAGCTAACAAATAACACAATTTGATATCTTACCTTTAAGATCATCGTGAATTGCTGGGTTGGTGCATTATCTAAGTGGGTCCATATGTCTTGCAGAAGGCTCTGTCTTCTGACCGGAAAATCCCAGAGTTCCTGGCCCATGAGGATTAAGTGTATTTGAAAGACTAAGTATCAGGCTGTTAGCAGCATGTTTATCTCTTCTAAATTGTAAAAAAAAAAATGGCCAGACTTACATCAAAGCTGGACAGATGCTTGCATTCTGCATTATGAATGAGTATTTTGTCTTGTATGTCAAATATGCATGGGTATCTGGTCAGCTTCCATAGGGACATCTGAAATGACAAGGAAGAAAAAAAAGTGTTGATTTCTCTTGCAAAATCTGATTTCAGGGGAGTATGTGCAGACTGAACGGCCAGTCTGTACCCTGTCAAACTCCTGTATCTCTGAAACATGTCCATGTACGTGATGTCACGAATCCTGACTTAGGATCCTGCTGACTAGGCCAATTTGTTGCGGAATAAGCGATCTACATTGCTTAAATAATCACTGTCAAAGGTATTAGCAAGAGTGATTTCAATATGATGTTGTAGAAGTGCAACTTAAGAAAGTTGAATGGCAAGGTTCACTCTGTTACTTACTGCATGGAAGAAACATACAAAGGAAAACCGAGTTAGAATCCAGCTAGAATGATTTACACAGAGACCAGAGATGTAAAAAGGAAAGGGAGGCTTTCCCCTTGAGTCACAAAGTTCAGAGTGGACCCCCTTTCTTTCTAAACTCCAGATGGAGCTTAGGTGTAGATAGGTCCAATCTCAGTCTCAGACCTGGACAACAGTTTATGTTTAATGGAATCAATACAAATGGTAAGGGAAACGTCCCGTTGAGGAGCCACCAGCAGAGGCACACTTTCTAAAAGGTGCTTTTAAACGCTTCGGTAAGAGGGAAACCCTGACAGAAACACATCTGAACTGTCTATGCAGGCAGACTCTTGTGTTACCGTGCCCCAAGAGTAAAACAGACAGATAGTGCTTTTAATAGCATCTTCCATAATTCAGCTAAACCAAAATACATAGTAAAAATGTCCTGGATACCCAGGCTATGGTACCTTGTTGTTAAACCTGTTTGGTTTATTATCTGTAAAACCAAATGTAGATATTGTTATAATAATGGATAACAATAATAATAATGGATAACAAAATAATCTATTTCAAAGTGTCACACCTCCACTGTGATAAGGCAGCAGCTTTGGGTAATGTCCTGTTTGGCTTTTGATTCTATACTGTTTCTCAAACCTCCTCTTCTGCTCTGGTTAATTGATACAAAATTGGTACATTAGCAAACAAAAGCTTCTGAAAGAATTAGGCAGTTGCCTTGCAAATTCCAGCCAAATTGCCAGAAAACTGCATATTTTTTTTTGCCTAAGGAAGCCTCAAATACCCACGTTTCAATTTCATGCTGCTTCCTGTGACACCGATCACATTTGGTAGCTAATGAGAGGTGGATGTTGGTCTCTTCGCAAATAACCAGTGATAGGACAAGCGGAAATGACCTCAAGTTGTGCCAGGGAAGGTTTAGATTGGCTATTAGAAAAAATTTCTGTACTGAAAGAGTGTTTAAGCATTGGAACAAGCTGCCCAGGGAAGTGGTGGAGTCACCAGCCCTGGAGGTGTTCAAAAAATGTGTAGACATGACACGTGGTCTAGTGGTCATTTGGGTTGATGGTTGGACTTGATGATCTTAGAAGTCTTTTCCAACCTTAATGATTCTATGAACCACTTCACAGATTATGTTTTCTTAACAGGGCTTTGTTTTTAGATGTAAGTAAATTGAAATGCTCAATAGGGTCTCTACATAAAAGTTTAAAAAGTCCTCACAGTATTTCTGTTAATTAAACATAATAAAATCCAGACTAACAGGAAGTATAGCAACCATCCCTCATGGTGGTATTTCACACTGATAACCAGCTCAAAGCAAATAGAGATGCTTAAGATGCTGGAGGACAGCTCAGACTCTCAGACCAGGGGTCGTCTCAGGAAAGACACTATTGTAGCTGCTAAAATAATGGGATGGTAAATGGTTTGCATAATTTAGAACTGCTAGAGGACTAGGGAAAATGCATTGTCTTTGAGATGTACTGGGCTTGAGTCTAGAGTTGACACCCATATACATCAACTCATTTAAATAAAACAGGAAAAAAACTGTTTTGTACTGCAGATAAGATTTTATACTTACTCCTTCTTCATTAACGAGCCAAAATAATTGTATAAACATTTTCACTTGAGGCACATAGAAGTTGTTTTCTTGTACTCTGAAACCAGTTCTGGAGTTCACCTGCATTGATACACGCAATACAAAAAGGATTGTCAGCAGATTTTGTGAGCTATGCATCTGTGTGGCAGGACAGAACTAAGGAGTAACGGGGCTCTCTGCAGAGAGAGGTCAGATCCTGCACAGAAGTGGAAGGATAGAAGTGCTATGGGTAGCAAAGCACTTAACAGTGAGAAGTCTCAGAAAGCCCTGTATAAACTAGCAGGAACCAATTTTCATTTCCAATAAAGATCCCTTAAGAGGACTCCATCAGGAAAGGTATGTTTCACTTGGAGTCCTTCATGTTGCAGGACAATCTGAAGTTCCCTTTCACGTTCATACTTGCTGCCTGCCAAAGGTACAATTTTGGGGGAGGACAGCGAACATGTAAAGCTCCAAATGACATAACCACTTATGGCCTGCTGCAATTTTTGAGCTTATTTCTCTGGATAAATACAGATTCATAAATAAACAGCCAAATAGATATTCAATTCTGAACAAAATGTGCAACGACTCTCTCTGATTCATATTAAGTGCACGCTTGAGCTCTTGACTTTACTAAACTTTGAACATCTCAGCAGGCGAAAGGTTGGTTGTCAAGAAGAATATGGTTATTGCCTCCTTTCTTCCCTTGCACTAAAGATGCTCTAATTCTATTGTCCCAGAAAATTTCTTAGGCAACAGGCTCTTAAAGCATCACACAGCATCACTGCAGCAGCCAAGATGTGCCAAGCAGGTGGGTTGTCTTTTATATGCTGTGAGCAGTTACTGTGGTGAGGGATCTCATCAACAGAATGGGGAATCACATGCTATGTAATGGATTCCACATCCATAGCTCTGTACGCATCAATGCATGCACTCCACACACCACTAAAAGCATCCCTCCCCCTGCCAGAGGCTAAAACATGCTTCAGCTCTTCATTTCTAGAGAGGGTCAGACAGGCACAACTCAAGAGCACGATTCCTTCAAAGCTGTGCTGGTGTAGAGCCAAAGAGCTTCCTGAAGCAATGTAAAATGACAAGGCCCCATGTTCCCTTGCAGGAGGGAAACACAGAGAATTCAACAAGTAAAAAGGATTAAAATACTCTTAACTCGTACTGATATGTCCTGTCCAATCAGGATCCAAACACTTTCTCACCTGGTAAAGAATCTGCAGTATTTGCAGAGTCACTATTTCATGTGGGTGCAGACTGAAGGGGTCTCTTCTCAAACTTCTGACTTCCATGACAAATTGAGACAGGTTTTTCCGGGAAACCCTCTGATACAGAATGACCAGCCGCTTGAAAAAGGATGTTTCTAGATTTGCCCACAGGCGTCCTGTAAAGAAAATAGCTAGTGAAGTATTCATCACAGGTAACAGGCAAATAACTGCAATTTGTGGATGAAGTTGCATTTTCTCTTTTTGTCACATGAAATAACGCCCCCCCCCAAAAAAATGCTTAAGTTTGCATAACAAAAATGAGTGAACCTCAGATTAATAAAATGTTTTTTTCTTGTGTCTTGCTGTGTAGTCCCCATGTTTCTACTCCTACCTTCTTCCAGGCTGGACTCTGGAACAAATTGCATCAGCAATACTAACGCTTGCTCTGCAGCTGAAAATGACCAGGCATTTAAAGCATTCAGTTCTCTCATTATAAAACCCTACCAAGAGTTTGCAGGTCCTTTGGCTGGAGCTTCATGATGGCTTGTGCTAGCAGCCAGAGAGAACGGCAAGAGCTGTTATCCTCTCCCTGAAGAAGGAAAGGTAAGATCAAGTAGACTCTGAAATTTTCAGGTGAGATGGGAGAGGAAGACAATGACGGCAATAGCTTCTCAATCTCCTTTTGCACCTTTAGAAGGAAAAAAAGAGACAAGGGTTAAAAATGCAATAAAATTGCCAAAATAATCTATGAATTAGGTTGGCATAAAATTCCCACGTTTCATGCACAAATCCAGAGCTCTTTGGTATCTGCGTAGTGAGAATCCTTGTATCAAAACCTTACCTCCTGGAAGACTTTTGGCTTCTTCCTGATCTTCTCATAAAAACATTGCACTTCTGACATGTTTACACCCGAGACATCTTTGGAAGTTTTGAAATGTTTGTCTCTATCGCAAAGGAAAAAGGGAACACCAAATGATGCAAGAAGCTGGTTTTAGTACTGACTGCATAATGAAGTATCCTAACATCAGAAAATACTTGGAAAGTTCAGCCCTGACTCCAGTGGGTATAATTTCATCTCTTCTAGGAAGATATTCTCACTGTGCTGTGACCTGATTAATATTCTATCCTTCCTGTCTTGTGTAGTTATGCACTGTTAATGGTAGGCTTCCTGTATTTCATCCTTCACTACTGGGAAGAGCTATTATGGGTCCTTTGGGAGGTGCAGTATTGCCTAAAGGGATTACCATCATCTGTCAAATGTCACTACAGGATAATCTGCTACAGTGTGAGCTTCTAAAACAAATGTCAGTAGGACTGGGGAGATAAAAAACTTAATTTTAGCTCGAGCTTTGAGAAATACAGACTTGCTTCTTGCAAATTCCAATACGACTAATCTTCTCTACATACATGGGCCAAAATGACACTTCCTGGTCAGTTTACCCGCAGCCAATATATTCTGTTATGCCTAAGTCAGCGCACACTACCTTTTCTCCAGGAAGCTTCCATTGATGCAAGCCTCAGATGAAAAGATCAGTCTAATATTCCTGATAGTAAAAAAAAAAACAAAGTCAATCCTTTTAAAGTCAATCCTTTCAACATGAGTAGCAACTTCAGGTTTTTAATTCTGAAATAACAAAAGCTGTGTGTACAAGTGTGTCTGACCACATAAAGCTTTTCCACCATCTTGAGAGCACTGCAGAAGATGTATTTGAGGAGTTAGTGATCTTTGGCAAGCCACCTCTGCTCTCCTGAGCCTTGTGAAGGAACTTGCTCAAGTGTCCCATGCCAGACTGTGCTGTGAAGTGATGGGTGGTACAATGCAGATATCTTCTCCTAACAGGCTAGGACATTATCTGGTTTTGCTTATGTCCTGGTTCAGACAGGACAGGGCTAATTTGGTGCAGCCAGGCTATTCTGTACCATGCTGACATCCTGCCCTGGGGCCAGTTCCAGTTCTGCAGGCAGCTGGCGGGCAGCTCTCCGTGTACAGCTGATCTGCTGGGGTCTGTCTGCTCATATGGTATTGCTTATTTTTGTACATTGCAGTTCTTGCTGTTGTTACCGCACTTATGTGTCACTGTATTAAACTCTCCTTATCTCAACTCAAAAAGGCATTTTAAAACTCTTTTGTTTGGGGGGTGGGGGGGGGGCAGCCGCAGCGGCCACGAGGCTTGGCTGCAGGGACTGAATCACCACAACTTTACTAAACTACTACAGCTTATTATGCAAAATAAAAGGCACTGCGGCACGGGAGGGAGGAGGAACCCCTCTGCAAACAGGATCTTTGTAGCACACTGAGGGAAAACCCATTTGCTGCTGCACAAAAGCTGGGTTCTCAGCATCTGAAGGGACATTAGAGTTACCCACTACCCATATTCCTGGTTCTATTCTTATTAAAGCAGCTATTTTATCACACAATTTGCTGTCAGGCCTTTCCTACTGAGAGCTGTAAAGAACCCCCTCTCTTCCTCTCACCCTCTCAACAACTGCTTTCCATATGAGCCAAACCGCACTAGAGGTGGTCCGAGAAACATTTAGATCCAAATTAGCCAAGAATGTTAAATGCTCAAAATCAGCAGCTGGAGTCAGACTTGCCCAAAGAAAACAACCTCCCACGTAAGATCTGAAAAAAAGACTACGTAACCGTAATTCTTAACCAGAAGTATAAGGCTTCCCACAGTTGTATATACTTAGTGCTTTTGAAAATGGGTAACTAAAGAAGGGATACTAATTTTTAAATGCAGACACACAAAAAACATTCCAGTTTGAGTACTCTGAATTATAATTTTTGCACAAGGCCTCAGTCTGCAGAGCAAGTCTTGCACTGATTTAACTTGTCAGCTCTTCATCAACTTAACAACCATTCTGTGCAAGAAGAGGACAGGCTTCTGAAGCCAGGCAGTGAGTCTGCTCAGTTCCTGCAAAAGAGTTATCAAAGGGCTGTTGCTTATCAACATCTCTTTTTCCTGTGCAAAATCTAAGTAAGAAGTGCAGGTACAAGATTTTGTCTTGGCTAAGTTCTTGAACATCAGTTCCTACAATAGTCTCCAAAGAATAATAATTTTTAGAGAAAATCACGTATCAGTGGAAAACAAAAGACCCAGCAGGTTTCTGACTTACTTTTTTATACTTTCCCAATGCTGTGAACTGGAATTAGAAATCCATACATCCACTTCCTTAGCCGTCAGAGTGGCAATTCCATTCAAATAGGAATTCTGTGTGAAATGCATAGAAGTATTGACAGGTCTAGCAGATGGGATTCTGTTTTTCAAGCCAATCATTACAAGGAGATTTCAGCCTAAGTATGAATAAATTAATGGCCATCCAGCATGATCCAAATGCATTAACCACAGAACAGATCTATAGTTGCTACACAAGTTAATTTCTCAGTAAGCATGGAAAGAACTGCAAGAGACGTATATGAACCTGGAGTGATAAAAGCAGGATGGAAAATCCAAATGTTTGCACCAGAAATGTAAACAACGGTAAAATTAGAAGCCATGTTCAAATATGCACATACCTTGCTCTTCTCACAAAGGACAATACTATGGCTTCCTCCTGCAATCACCTCTTGTGACATGTTTTTTCCTGTGAAAGAATAAAAAGTTTTTCAAAGGAACATTTGAAGAGTCATTACTCTTTACAAAGGAACATTTGAACATTTGAAGTCATTACCTTCAGAGAGTTCAGTGCACACATGTGGAACAGAAAAAAAAAATCCCTCAGATAGTAGCTATCTGTCTAAAAGTAGATTCTATGTGTCCATTGCCCATGATGATAAATCAAGCAGCAAAGGGCATTATTAATTGCTAGAATCTGTTGGAATGACCAAGCAAGCATGAGACATAATGTTAGCCTCTCAATGTAAAGGTCAAATGAAGAAAGCAAGCATCTCCCTGGCAGAAACAAATACAGATTGTACACATCTGCAATGGTCATTACCCTGATGGGATTTTCCAGTATTCACTGGTGAATTGACAGGAAGCGGTACCAACTGATTAGACTTTCTCTTATTGCCCATCTGTCCTTCGTCAGAACCAAATGAATAGACTTTGTCCAAGGAGGGGACGTAGACCAGCGTGTGCTTTCTGTTCAGGAAAAGAAAAATCGTTATAATAAGCTAATATCACTGGGCTAGTCAGAATAAAATTTACAGATCCATTTTCACGGTGGATAGCTGAGGCTTGTCTTTAAAAGTCCTGACAATCCAGCTACAGGATCCCTTTAACCAACGTCTTAGTGACCCTTCCTTACATAAACATTCAGCAATAAAGAAACACATGGACTCAAATTTCCTATACTATTCTCTAATGTTTGTGATTTACCACAAAATCCACATATAAAAATAAAGCGTTATGCTTTGCTAGCTTCACGTCCTTCCATTTTTTTCAAGTGCAGCTTCTATGCTGCTGAACCTGAAAGCCCAGGGAAGTGGACAGAAGACTTTTCTGGCCCAGTTCCAGAAAGACAGAAAGAAATTAGATAATTATCACCGCTCTTTGGTTCTTTCTAAGGACTCACCAGTTTATCAAAGTGGACAGGAACTCTGTGACCTTACCAAGGGAGGCTTTTGACAGTCTTTTGCCCTTTGCAACCCAGTACATGCTTCACTTCTTATAAGAGCAGAAAACCAAGGGCTTCTGGTATTTTTTGCAGCCCTCTCCCTCTGCTCAGCACAGTGGCTGTGGCAGGAGGGTGGCTTACACTTGAAGAGTCGATGATATTCTGACAGTGCTGACCTAATGGGATACAGGGATTTGAACATCTTGGTGACTCCCCTCCCTACTGTTCCTCAGTGATTCCCCTAAGACCTTGACCTTAGAAGGCATGTTATTGGCACTTTCCCACCTTCCGCAGGCAACCTGAGAAACTCTTGCTCCCCACAGCTCAGCCACCACACGAGGCAGGAGTTCATTCCGGGTGGAGTTGTGACCAAGCTGGCCAGCCTCTCCTGCTCCAAAGGTGCACACCACGCCCTCCTTGAAGACAAAGAAGCAAACAACAGGATCGCTACATTATTAACGGCATTCAGATGGTCACCAAGATTCTGAGCCAGCAAGACACAGTATGTTATACGGGTCTAGATTCAAAACATCCCTGATTCAAACATAGATAGAGTTCACTTCACATCCAAGCTTCATCTTACATCCAAATCATTTAACTCCTGAGAGTAATTCCCTGTTAAGAATTTCACTTGTATGAGTAAACCCTAGTGAATTAGCTATTGTCCACATTTTCTGAAGTCTCCAATATGCTATAAAAAATAAAATGTTTTCAAAAAGTACTGAGAGTTGAGCTGCACCTCTTTGCCCCAGGATTCCCATTCACCATCTCCCTGCAAAAGTTTGCATGCAGGTGACAGAAATATGAGAAAAAGCCAGTTTTCCCAACAGCTTAGTTAGCATCCCTCAGGGATCATCTTCAGACTCGGACGGAAGCAGGCGTGGCCATCCCCATTTCTCCGTGTTGACTCTTAGCAGCATATCTTTTATCCCAGGGTGAGGTCTCAGATGCTGACTTTCCATTTCAGACTCACCTTGGAGAGAACCGCAGTGTGATCGGCCCCACATGAGATAAATACAGTCTGCCAGTGCTCTAACGCTTCAACGTATGACGGGCAGTCCCTGTCTGGAAAGAAGATAGCACTGCTAAAGTGAAAGAGTATGGAGGGGTCTCACACAAATAAATACTTAGAAAGTAGAGGGGGGTCAGTGCTCTTCTGTTCTTTCTTACAGCAATTAATGCATTTACTAGTTGGGTTTGAGTTGTTTTCCACCCTCCACTATGACATACTTTCTTTTCATTTACATTGGTTCCGAAACGCAGCGCTTGCACATCTGCTTCCCAAAAGGTACTTGGTTTCAAAACATATGACTCTCAAGGGTGTGGACTCATTCAAATCCTGCTGATTTCAGGTTCTGTATGGCTAGGGCAACTCTGCTCTAGCCTTCTAGGTTTGAAGACAATGGGTGATTTTAATTCCTCTCTCACCTTCTGTTTACAGAGAATTAAAGAAGGCAAAGAGGTAAAAAATAAAATTTGTTTCATTCAAGACTTCCTGGAGAGAGAATGGGAGTGGAAAGAGACCTCTGAGACATATGTTTTTAAGAGTTCATGCTATCCAGTTGGCCACATAAAATGGCTGGAATTTCTCTGTAGATATACAACCCCTAAATGCCTTGTCTCTGCATGCCTTTTCTGGTCAAGATACAATAGCTTAGAAACAAGTAACTTCTCCAGATATACGTTCTTCAAAGACGTTACTGTCCACTGCTGCTCCAAAGGGGCTTGACAGTCCAGAGCCACTCTTGTGTCTGCAGTAAGCTTACTGACCAGGAAAACTCCTTCCTACCACTGTCCTTCTTTACCTTCTGTGTCTCCAAGTCCCAGCTGTCCAAAATTGTTCTTTCCCCAGCAGTACACAGCTCCAGAGAGTGACACGGCAGCACTGTGAGCTCCTCCAGCAGCAATCTGAGCGAGTGCAATTCCCTTCAGTCTTTCCACCAGCTGTGGTTGGGGGATGAGTGTGGTTTGGCTCCCCACACCAAGCTGTCCGTGGGTGTTCTGTCCCCAGGCAAAGAGCTCACCTCCTTCACACAGAGAACAAAAGAAAACAGCTCAGCCTCCCTGCTTTCCTTGAGTCTTTGCACTTTTGGAACGGCAGCAAAAATCAGTGCTGTTTTCAGGGATCTAGGTGCAAGTTGGGACCATGAGCAAATCTCTCTGTTTGCTTCTGATCTCTCTGGGGCAGTGTCATGCTGCCCGTGTGACTCAGCACAGCAAGAATAAAGGCAAGGTGTTTCCACCTCTAAAGCCATTCTTGCAAGAAGTTCCCAACCAGAGAGGTGCTCCAGCTTGAGACTGAGCAGTCTGGTGACTGCAGAGTGGGACGGCCACGTCTGCTCTCCACAACACATCTTTGCAGAGGGGTAGCACTCAGGAACTGGAGAAAGACAGAGCTGCAGGTTCCTGGGTGCTGGGAGCAAAGGGCAGGGCTGATAGCCAGCACACTTTGTGCCCCCCGTTCATTAATCTCTAATGATATCATCAACTACTGGGAGGAGTTCAAACACTTCCCTCCCAGAGCAAGCCTGCCAGAATGTGACTTCCATTTAAAGGAAAAGTGTGCATGAAAGAGGCTAACCTCTGGACAGTGCCATGGCGTGTTGGTTCCCACAGGCTATTTGAACAATATCTTGGTTTTGTAGTTCTTGCACCAGCCTACAAAAATAAGGAAAAAAACCCCAACAAATCAACATAGATAGATAGATAGATAGATAGATAGACAGACAGACAAATAGATAGATAGATGCTGTGCCATGAGACAGCGTAAAGGAAGATGATCCTCTGCTCGCCAAGTCCTAGCATGTTTAGTGGGAATTACATGGAAAAATAGAGGTCACCTGTAAGCTGATTCACCCTGCTCTTATGCTAGTCTACTGCAACTGGGCTAACAGATTCAGTTGTGGTTTGCACCATGGCACACTGGAAGAGAATCAGGCTCAGCCTTGGGCAAGCTAACAGAAAATCCCACAGCAAACTGCTGGGCCATTTTTAGATCATGGTTACCATCACAGCTTAATCAGAAGGTGCCAAGATTCAGGTGTGCTTGTGCCTTTCACCTGCAGTTCTTCCAAGCCATGTGTGGTTGGCAAGTCATCTGCATTACTCTGGTAAGTGCTACTAATCCTTACCAAGCTTGAGGGAAACCTGTCCCATGTGCATCCCAAGCAGCTCAGGTCTTGGTATTATCCTCAAAATCAGAGCATTCCTTGCTGGGTTAAAAAGAAGATAAAGTTTTGGGTACAAGGAATGGATGTGTTCCAGCTCCCTGTCTACAACAGGAACACACCTCAGTCTCTTGGATGTTACCTTTAGGAAAAGTGGGTCACATATTCTGACTGTTGCTATCCATACCTCCACCCCATGCAAACTTCTTACCTTGTCTTAGAGCAGTCATCTGAAGCACTAGCCCAGTGTTCCGAAAGCTTCCCATCAGGGGAGAGAATGAGTGTATGTGTTGCATCATGGTTTGAGCACTGAACCTTCTCATTCCTCTGTGACTGCACGTGCTCTGCAAAATACAGGCAGGCATTGATGGTCATGCTAAGGCAGTGGGCATCTCAGCCTCCTCCCCAAGATCTCAGTGTGCTACGGCTTTCACCAAGAACTTCTGCTCTTCAGGAAAATGTGAGACAAGTGTGTATGACTTATTTTCTCAGGCCCCCTGGGGCTTCCGTGTCCTACCCACTGCTTGGTTTCATGCCAGATGACTCTCCTGGGTATCACTAAAAGACATTTCTCCATCTCTTAGGCTGCTGTGCCACCAGCTCCCAAGACAATCAGCGAAACATCAGCAGGAGCATACTCTGTTACTTTTGCACAGCTGTGCAGAGTGTCCTGGGGAGATCAAACACTTCTTGAGGTATCTGGCTGCCCCACCTCTGTCACAGCCTTGGGGATGTCAAGATGTCAGATGTTTTACAGGACACTGGAGAAGCAATGACAGAAAATTCACACATTGCCTATTTCCAGCAGGAGGAAATCCCTGCTTGTCTGCAGCTGATGGGCTGCAGGTGCTTTCCTGACCCTGAGGCACCAGATCTACACAGTTACTCATGTGTGGCCCTACTGCAGCATAAGTGTCTGAGAGCCAGGATGCCCAAGCGTGAAAGGTGCTCATCAGCAGAGCTTTCCCTGATAACACCTCTGGAGTCTCACTGTCCACCCTTCTCACACCTCTGCACCTTAATCACAACAAGTAATCAGCAAGGAAAATTAATGTCTGCTCTCTGACGTAGAATCACGAAATGGTTTGGGTTGGAAGGGACCGCAAAGATCATCTAGTTCCAACCCCTCTGCCATGGGCAGGGACACCTCCCACTAGACCAGGTTGCTCAGAGTTCCATCCAACACTTGAACACTTCCAGGGAGGAGGCATCCACAGCTTCTCTGGGCAACCTGTTCCAGTGTCCCACCCCCTCACAGTAAAGAATTTCCTTCTAGTATCTAATCCAAATCTACCCTCTTGCAGTTCAACCTACCACTACACTCCCTGACAAACAGTCCCCCCCACCTTTCCTGTAGGCCCCCTTTAACTACCGGGAGGTCCCCCCAGCGCCTCCTCTTCTCACGGCTAAACAAGCCGGACTCTCAGCCTGTCCTCATCGGTGAGATGCTCCAGCCCCTTGATCATCTCCGCGGCCTTCCTCTGGACCCGCTCCCACAGGTCCACGTCTTCCTCACGCGTGGTCTCCCTCCTTCCAGGCTCCCCCGGTGCCCGCGCACCGGGACGCGGCCAAGCCCCTC
>VZZY01000413.1:184043-221452 GCA_013400335.1 Eurystomus gularis
GGCGGGGCAGGGCAGGGGAGGGAGCGGGGGGACCGGGCGCTGCGCGGCAGGGGCCGGGGCCGGCTGCGCTCTCTGAGTCCACGGGGAAAAAGTGGGTCCCGAGCGCTCCTCGTAGTGTGTTTCACCCCATCGCCGTGCTTCTTTGTAAATCGGGGTGGTTTCCAGACGACCTGAAATGCACTTGAGGGCCCCGGTCGGTCGGATGACGCCGTCTCAGCCCGGGAGGAAGGCTTTAGACCTGCCCCAGAAAGGCAGAGAAACCCAGCCCGTGTCCCCGGGCTTCCAGCGGCGCTGGAGCTGCGCTGCTGCTCAGACCTGGCCTGCAGCTCGCAGTTTGGGATGCTGTGACACGGGACAGCAGGCTTCAGCCAGCCAGGAGAGGGCTCGGCAGAGGAAGACTGCAAACAGGGAGAAGAGGAAAGAATTAAATGGATGCGAGAGGCACGGAAATTCATCGCCAACATTCCCTGGCTTGCTTTGGTTCCAAAGGAAAACAAGCAGTGGCTTTCCTCTGAGCTGCACGGAGTGGTTTGCCCTTGCAGCATTGGCAACCAGGTGCTTGATTCTTGCCGAGCTTTTGCTTAGGGGTGGAGCCCAAGGAAGAAATTGTTCTGCTGTGGAGCCTCTACTAGAAATTCTAGGTTCTGAGAGTGGGTTTTGCTGGGGGGGAGGGAAGGAGGGGTGGGACATTGCACACAAGCCATTTGCTGGACATCTCAAGGACAATATTGCCGCGCCAATGACGTTTTGGTGGAGGAGTGTTTTCATAAACACAGTATGCATAGGGTCACAACCTCCACCTCCTCCTTTTCTTTCTTCCCATAACTGAGTCCAAGTATGTCTTGCACAAAAATGTTTCTGAAACTCCCAGGGAAAGCATGGCAGGCTGGGTAAGGATTAGGTTTTGCACTTTGATGTTGCCCATTAAAAATGCCCTGTGTGGCTTTTCACAAACCTTTTCCAAAACATCAAGTTTATATATTAGCCAGAAACATTGTGGTACGGTGTTAACTCCTGGAGGGAAGGAGCTTCAGCCCTCAGGCTAATGTGGAATGAGATGAGGATGGCCTCTGTGCAGCTATGTCTACCATTTGGAAGGAGCCTTTCCAGCCCAGCGAATTTGGGAGAGCGTGACAGCAGTCCTAAAACTGTGTGCTTCTTCTTGGCCCAGCCAGCCAGGACCAAGTGAGCAGATACCTTTGAAAGATGTCTGAGGTCATGCTTCAGGTGTGTACTTGAGAAGAAGGCTACACTGTCACTTGTCTTGCCCAAAGTCACCTGGAAGTTTGTGGCAAAACAGGTACTGATACACATATTGTAAGCTACTGCCCTGGCCCTTGGCTGCACTTCTCTGTGTCTGCCCCTGACTAGATGCTTGGCTTAGTCTTTGAGTCAAAGTCGTAGTCTTTGACCGAGACTGTGGAGACAGAGTTTGATGAAGTCAATGCAAACTTAAGCTGCTAGGCAGGATGGTGGGAGGCCACCAACCCACCAGCCTCAAACAACTCCCACAAGACTTTCTCTGTCCTCTGGTCATCACAGCGGCAGCTTCTCTGGAGAGAGTCACAGTGCGGGACAGCCACTCTATGCACAAACTGCATCCCTTCTGTGGAGGAGGTCTCTTTGGGTATGAAGATGTGCAGCAAGACACCTTTGCAGGCTGTTACCTGTTTAAGAATTTCACTAGAGCATGTGGTGCTGAGCCACTGGCAAAATGTCCCCTCCTCTGTCACTCTGGGGAGACAATCTTCATTTTTCTCCTGCTACTGGGAGAGCTCTGACCCAGGATCTCAGGGAAGGGAGCAGGAGGGACATGGGCTGCTCATCAGTGGTGGTGTAACTGACTCTTCTGAGAATTCTCTCAGCTTCATGAACCTTCCTTGTGCTGTGGACCTTCTGGTGATACACATCACTCTGTGGCTTGCGGCTGAGGCAGAGACTCAGCTTGCACACATGGCAGACATCTGCAAGTATTTCTGTAGCCCCCAGGGTCTCCTGGCAGTTAGAATTGTTGAGTGGGAAGGGGAGTTGTAATCACCACGAAGATTCTGAAAAAATGGCAGGAGAGGGCATCCATCCCGTCAGCCCTGCAGGGTAAGGCCTCTTTCAGTATCTTTGCAGGTAGGGGAAAAAACCCCACTTTTCCGGATTTCTGAAAGAACCTAGATGCTGTGTGAGTCTGGCTTTTGCCTTTTCCTATCGCAAATGGATGTGATCTTCTTAAAGCAGGACCTAGGGTGGGATCCTACTCAGGGAGACTACAAATGGGCAGGATCCTGCCTGCATCAGTCATTTGTGTGACAGCTTTTGCACAGAAAGAAGTCCTTGGAGGACAGGGGACTTGGGCTTCCCACTCATGGCAGATGTATTCTGAGGTGTCTGCATGCACTCACTGCTCACTGGACTACCAGGGTCGTGTCCTTGGGGTCCAAGAGAGAGCAGCCTTTTGAGTCTGCAAAGAGATGCAGAAAAACATGGTTCCAGCAGTGGGTTTGATTGCTCTTTTGTTTGTTGGGGTTTTTTTTTCCAAATGGAGCTGGAGAGAGAGGATGTTTTGTACATCCTATTTGAAAGCTGGTCCTCAGGAGGAGGAAGTACAGAGCCGCGGCTGCTTGTTGGCCTTTGCTGTCATCGGCAGGAAGGGCAACAGCTGGAGATGGGGCATCCAGAAAAAGGGAATGCATCTAGGAAGGACTTATTGGTAGATGGTCCTCATCACCCACTCTAACACTACAGCATGCTGGTGGTGACAGGGTGGGAGGCAGAACATGAACAGATGCAAATGGGGCAAATGCTGCTGGTTTATCCCTTTCTTGATTCCTGACACTGTTTGCTCAAACCTCATCTCTCGGGCAAGGTAGGAATGGGGCTTACCACAGCTACCTCCTCTTCTTCTGCCTTGAAATGCATGCCTGAGACAGGGATCAGTCCACAAGCAATTAAAGACTTGGGCTCTTATTCCTTGGTTAACGGGGGTTGCATTTCATACCCTCTCACCTCGTCTCCCTTTCTGTACCATATGTACCAGGTATTCAAAGGCTCTGAAGGAGGTGTACCTGCTGGGAGGGGCAGTCCTGCTGATTTGTCATAGGCAACATCATGTGGGCATGGGTAAAGCTGCTTGGAAACACAGCACCCAGCTACATAAGGCTTAACATGAAAAATACTCCTTGAGATACACATCTCTTGCCACCACAGATGTATTTCCAAGGTCATAAAAGTTCATTAAAACTGTATTTGACAAAGCTGACCAGATACATGTGCAGTTGAGCTTTCCATATTCACCACAGTGCTTACCACTGTTTTCTGTGCAATCCTGGGCAGTTTTTGCTTGCCAGGAGATACTGCCCACCAACTGGGAAAAACTGGGAGCAACTGTTTCTTGGTTGCTAAATAGCAAAAGGAAGGAGCCAGTTCTCAGCCCTGCATAATTCACCTTGACCTTGTCCTCCAGATTCTCTTTCTACTGCTTCTTTCCCAGACCTCTTGGATCTGACGCCTGTGTTCTTTTTACAAAAATAGTGAGGCCACCCAGAAGAAGGTATTTCCTTGCAACCGAAACTTCCTGCTGGAGGCCAAAGGAAGACACAGCTGAGAAGAGTTTGAGAGGATGCAAATAACCCTTGCTGTACCTGCACTTGGCAGGTGCAGGGATCCCACCAGCCCTTCCTGCAGTGGGTTGCACCTGGGTAGGAGCATTGGGAACATTTGGAAAAAGGCACCTACTTGATTCCCAGCTCCCTGAGGATACTTGGCTGCTGTTGGCACTGTGTCGGTAGGGCATGGCGAAGCAGCCTGCATTTGCTCCGGGGGAACAGGCAGCTATGCCGTAGTGTTCCCTCCTGGCTGGGCTTCTGCTGTGCCCTCAGGCTTGCACTCACAGCTGGCCCTGGGTTTGCCCCGCTCCCTGCTGGGAACCACTACCCTCATCCCAGCTCCACCCTCACATCTCTGGCAGCCTCTTTGTAGCCAATCCCAGTGCTGAGGCCATGCAGGAGATGGGTGCCGTGAAGTTTTCCAGCTGCTTTCCAGCACTGCCTTTAAATGGATTGGCCCTTTGCGCTCTGACTGTGAATATGCATTGCTACACTCAGGTCTGCTGCCAGCTCTTGCAGGCAGGGCAGGCCCGGACACAGCCTGAAAGCAAAAAGCTGCTGGTGGGGCAGGTACAGGCGGTCAGAAAGGCCACCACTGGTGGTCCCCTCAGCAGGAGAGGAGGCTGCTGTGACAGCCAGGGAGCTTCCCTCTACCTCTATGTTGAGGTTTAGGTTCCATCTACCAGACCTACAACAGACACTCTCTGTTAACTCCTCTTTTCCGCCCAAATAGAGGAAGAGAAAGAGAATAAGAGAGAGAGACTTACGGCCCCCTCCCCTCCCAAGTGGGAGAGGAAGGGAATGAGAGAGAGGCTTCAGATTAGAAAACTAAAACAGCTTTAATGAAGATAATAATAATAAAATGGGATATATACAAATATATACAAAACCAGTATTGAACCCAGCCTCCCCCTGATGGCAGTTACGTCACCATCACCACTGAGGTTGTGGAGCAGGCACTGGCAAAGTCCCAGACTGGGCTCAGCAGCTGACGGGAACTGGATTCAGGAGCTGGGTTCAGGAACACACAAATTGGGATCAAAGGCAGGGCTGAGAATAATGAAGGCCGAAGGGAAGTGTCCAGAAGGCAAGAAGGCCCCCAAAGGAAGTGAAGGCCAGTGGAAGGACTGACGGGAAGGCTTGAGACCCTCGTGATCCCACAGCTTTATACTGAATATGACGTGTATGGGATGGAATACCTCGTTGGTCAGTTTAGGGTCCCCTGTCCTGGCTGCTCCTCCCCACAGGTACGGCCTTTCACTTCCTGCAGACCCCAGTGTGATACACAAGATTTAGTGGTGACCTTGGTTTGCACACCAGTCCTTGGTAGTAACTCTAAACATAAAGTGTTACCACTGCTAGAAGCAGACACTGTCTGCAAAAACATGCTGTTAGTTTCAGAAAATGCAGTTATTTAGCAGGGACTCAGATGAAAAGTAAAATCACTGAACAGAATTGGTTTGGTTCTAACTCAAACCTGGACATACTGCCATCACCCAGCTGTGCACAGATGTTCAGAAAAGCCTCTTATGGAGCCGGTGGCTTCAGTAATTCAGTCTGAAATGCGTTTTGCAGCGCACACACTGAGGCTGTTTATGGCCAGCTAGGACCTGGGGCAGGAGGACCGTGGTACCCACTGCCATGCAAAGCCAGCTGGCATAAAGAATTAGAGTTGCATGGCTCGGCTCAAACCAGGCAGAAAAACAACCTCAAAGCACTAACCCTCATCAAAAAGCTAGCAGGATTTTTGGCATGACAATCTCTCTGAGCTGAAAAATACCAGGCACAGACTTGTTGCCTAACCAGCACAAGAAGGGACAAATACCCTGAGACTCTCCTATCATTAGCTACCAGCAAATACCTGCTTTGAAGGTCATGTTGTGACTGCTGGAAATACTGCTGAAGTTGCCTCATTACAGCCCGAAGGCCTTATGGTTTGAAGGCCCTGTTAGGGACTTCAGGCTTGGTTTGCCATGGTCAGACAAGGCTTTGTCTATATTTTATGCTCACTTCTCTTTTGGTGGAAGCCAAGTGCTTGTTCTTGCCCAGATGCAGTGTACCACGAAGTGGCTCTTAGTGGACATCAGAGGACAGCGTTTCACTCTCCAAGGAAGTGATGCTGCTTTGTACCTACCTACAAAGACCTCTTGGAGGTAGAAACTCAGGGCCTCTCTGGGTGAAGGGTAGATTTACTGGCTCACCAAGCAGCCTACTCTATTTCTATTGATCTGATCGTGGCTTGAATCTCCCTGGCTCCGTGAGTATTTTCCCAGTGCTGGGAATGTGTAGTGGTTTGCTCTATGGTGACAAGGGCTCAGCACCTCGCAGGATCCATCCCACAGGCTGCAGAGCTTATGAACAGCAGGACCAGGAGAGATACTCTTTTAAAGTTGACTGTAACCAGCACTAAACTTGCCTAAACCTCTGTTACACCAGCAAAGAGATCCCAGTCAGTAGACCTGAGCTGTCCCTCCAGAGGGGTATAATTTTGGCTTGCCAGAAGCCTGGACAGCATCCCTCCTAGAAGGTTTTTTTGCTAAGGTGCCACTCGCCAGCTCTGGGGCGCAGGAAAATGTCAGTGCAAGGTTTCTTGGCTGTCCACAGGGCTTAAAAAATGGGCTGATGGACACAGGATCATGACTGTCAGGCTCCTGTGGAGACTGACAAGCCCCAAGGACAAGACCCGTCTGTCCCCTCTTCCCCCCCTGCCCCCCGATTCCTGCCACTTTACCACAGCAGTGGTTTTGCTTTGTTGGTGCCTCAGTGTCCCATAAAGCTGCAAACAAAGAGGTGCTGAGTTCCCACAGGTCCATTTTAAAACAAGAAACATAAACTATGTATGTTTTCTCATTCCATGCAAATTCAGCTTTTGAGGCTTTGCCAGAAAAAAAATTATTTTTGAGGGTGGTTTGTTTGTTTTTTTTAATCCACTGCCAGAGTAGAGCAGAAACAGGGGGGTTGGGGAAAAACTTTCTAGGAGATGGCAAACTGCTGTTGTCACCGGCATTGGCTCATCTTCTCCTGATACAGCTACCTTAAATTCAAAGGCTCCCAACTCTTTTTAAACACCGGAGAGCATCGTTTATATTCAATCACATTTTTGCAAGAAACTCTTCTGGATGTGTGCTTTTTAGTTAACAAGTGGCTTAGGTTGCTTTAGATCTTTCCTTCCGTTCTTTCCTGGATTTTAAGGGACTTGAAAGAATATCCACATTTTATGAGTGCTTTCTTCATTGCTGGTGAAAGAGAGATTTAGACAAGTTTTTGCAAAGTCATCTGTGGCTGAAAATGAACTGAATTCTCTAGTTCTCCTGGGAAGCTGGTTTGGGTTTCTGCATCAGCTGGGAGTGGGGGTCTTGCAGCAGTGGCCTGCTACCTGCTTTTTCCCACCACAAAGGAAAGCCTTGAGTTTGCAGGTGAATCTTGCCACCATTTTTGTGCTGCATTCAGAGAGTCCGTGCCAGAGCAGAGCTGTGCAGGTGCATAGTGGGGTTTTGTTTTGTACCATGGGGTCCTTTCAGATGGAGTGGGATGTGATATTTTTAAGTGTGATGCTTGTTTTCCCAGCACACAGCACACTGGGGTTTTGAGACAGGGTTTCTAGGGCTGAAGCTTTATGCTGGTGTTTTTAAAACGAATCTGTAACTTGGGTTTTTTCCACTGTTGTAAGATAGGCCATAAATTCTGCCTTAAAAGGCATTTAGTTATTTGAAAAGGTTTTGGTTCATTGGAGCTTGAGGTTTTTATGGTTGCTGTGCTAAAATCTTACTGGGGAAGCTGTTTAATATATTACTTGGCAGCTCAGAGTCTTGGAGAGCACCAGTGTGCCAAGGACTGTGCAGATACCTCCACTGTCCAAGAAGATCCCATATTTCACCTGTGTCTTCATTCTCAATCATCATAACATAGCCAAAATCACTAGGAAGGAATGATTAGAGATCAGCAAATTCCTCCCCATTTTTGTTTTTTCTGTTGCTGGAAAGGCATGCTGTGTGTAAAAAAAAGCGTTTAATCCTTTGTTGGGCTGAGGTTGATTGAGGTTCATACTAAATAGGAGATTACCACATAACAAGTTTAATCAGGTCGGACTTTTGAAAGGCCTTTTTGCTTTTCCATGCATAAATGCTGCCATGCCTTGTGTCCGTGTCTCCCACCACAAGCTTTTCACATTCTTTCCAGGCTTTAGCTTGTGGTTGTCCTTATGCCATTAAAACTGAGTCAAGGTCATACGAAGAGAAGAGGGGAGGTGGTGGCCAGGAAAAGAGAAGTTTCTTGATAGAGCTTGTCTAAGAGGTCCAGGACAAAAAAAATCCAAATATGCATCCAGATATGGTTGGGAAGCAGCAAATGTGTTTGCAGAAAGCTACTACCTGTTTGACCCAGGGAACAGCATACTTCAGAGACTGGCTAAAGGAAGCAAAGGTGCAAAAAAAGGGCAGCACAGTGGGAAAAGGCAGGAGAGAGGTTGGCTTGTGGCAGTCTGCTAGCAAGGAAAGTGTCATCTCCGCTCAGAGGGCTTGTCCTTTCCCCATTTGGCTGTTTTCAGAGGTGAGCGTGGCTATAAGATTGCAGTTGAGCTTCAGACTAGCCTCAGCCACCTTGGCCTCCCCATTGCCCCAGCTCTGAGATTCATATTGCATTGAGGACACTGCTGTGCAGCAGAGCACTGAGCTAGGGCCGGGGCATGCAGAGCCGCAGCCTCTTCTCTGGGCACAACCCCAGGGCCATTGCAGACCCATCCTGCGTGCTAGGTAAAGGAGAAAGGGCTTGGGGTTTTGTTCTTTGCAGGCCTGCCCCGTTCTCCCTCCCACCTATATGTAAACCCCACGGAGGACTGATAAATAGACATATAAAGGTCAGGCACAAAGTCTCTGAAGGCAGCATTCCCAAACTGATGTCTAGCTTTGGCTTTCATTTGCTGTCTCACAGGGAGTGTTCCCAGTCTGTGCTTCATGCAGAGCTGCTCAGGAGGGCTGGCTGGGAACACGCTTCAGCGTGCGGTACACAGCTTCACATGTCCATGGCCAGGACTTCCCACGCACACCCAATGCCAGTGCATACCCCACAGTGCTTAACGTTGAGCTTATTTTTGCCTTTAGTGACATACCTGTAGTCCCCTTGATTTTAGCAAGAAAATTTTTGCTCTGCTTGGTGGGCTGTGATTTATTAGTGTGTGTGTGTGGACACCAAAGGAAGATCAGCAAGGACCAGCTAACCCTGAGCTGTGATAGGAGGGAGGGGGAACAGCTGCCAAATGATGGCCTCATTGAGGAGGTCACAAGCTCTGCCACATGCTGCTGCAGCAAAAAAGCAGCTACATAACAGCAATGGGAACTCCTCTCCAGCTGGTGCTTTTGACATGACATAGGCTGTCTGCTCCCTGAGATTTGCAGAAAAAACAGTCCCTGTGCTTTCAGGCTCCTCTTCTGGGGTGAATGAGCTGGCTGGCTCTGTAGATAAGCCCCATCCAGGGCTAGGAAGAGCTATTTGTCTTGAGAACAATGGGCAGAGCAGGGAGGAAATGCCGGAAGTGCCTGCAGAGAGCAGCTGATCTCCATCAACTGCCTGTGCTGTCCTCTTGGTCAAGGACCTCCTGCACAGCTGGGGCAAGTACCGAGAGGGAGCATCTAGTACAGGGGTCCTCAAACTACGGCCCACGGCCCGGATACGGCATTCTTTTTCCTGTTTTTGTGCACTACTACAAATAAAATATGTGCAGTGTGCAACGGAATTAGTTCATTTTTTTCCAAACTATGGTCCGGCCCCCAACAGTGTCTGAGGGACACTGAACCGGCCCCCTGTTTAAAAAGTTTGAGGACCCCTGATCTAGTACATCCACAGTGCCTCCGGCTCTGTCCCTGCTGGGGAGCAGAGACCACTCAGCCACATTGATGGTGGTGAGCATTTTTTCATCAGCAGGTGCAACTCACAAGTCCTCAGCCCAAAGGAAGCGGATGGAGAAACATTCCCCTTTGTGGGCAGTGCTGCAAGTAGAGCAGAAAGGCCTCCAAGATGCAGGCTGTGGGATGAGGGCCAAGGGGCTTCTTGCTAGCAGGAGTCAAGCCATCTGCACTGGACAGGGTTGGCTTGTTTCCAGTCCTGCTGAGTGCGCAGTGACTTTGCTTCCTTCACAAGGACCCCCAAAACAAGAGGGGTGACTTGCGGGAGGGAATGTCCTCACATCCTCTGAAGTCCCTGCAAGGCTCAGGCATCCTTTCTCTCTCAGCTTGTGACAGGTTGCCATGTCCCCTGTCCATCTCTGGCTGCTCCAGGGGACTGCGGGAGAGAATGTGAGTGGGACCTAAACCAGGCAGTGAGCAGGGTGGCTGCCAGGCACCTGGGTGTCAGCTCGCTGGAGTGGGAGTCTAGCTACTGCTGAGGCTTGTTGTCACGTGGCTTTAAATCTGCTGACTTGTTGGCCTTTCTCATGTATTTTTAGAGGAGAAAAAAGCCCAGCTCTAGGGTTTTGGCTGTCTGGATTTGCTATCCAGTCTGATCTGATATCCTGAGAGACCACACTGACTCTTCCCATGACACTGCAGCATCTCTCAGTATGTGTATTCCCTCCTGGCCTCGGGGCTGTGAGGGATAGAGGCGGAGGCCTGTAAATGCTCCCAGTTCATGTTGCAGCCAAAGGCAGGGTCTTGCATTCCTCCTGGTTAGATCAGGATGTACGTCCCGAGCTCAGGGCTGCCTTGTAATGGCCAGGCTCTCGCTGTGCCAGGCCAGCTGGAGCTTTGCTGTGAAGCTGTGCAGGCAATTCCCTCTTTCAGGGAAGATAAACAATTCCTCCTTGGCCAGGAGGTGGGTAGAAATTCTCTCTCTTGTTTCTCCTGCCAGCACTTGCTGCAGAAAAATCCTGATGTGATTTGCTCCTGGCAGGGCAAGCAAACATCCACAGGCAGAGGATGTCCAGGCCCTTGATGCATGGGGAAACTCAGCGGCAGCCAAGACTGGGACACCTCAGGCAATGGATTTAGTGGTCCTCCAAGTGCTGCCAGTTCCCAACCAGGGATGAATTGAGACAGATCCTGGAAGAGCAGAACAGTGCCTTAAAATCCACCTGGCTTTTAACGTAAGAATCAGGTTCTCCTTTTCTGCAGTGGGAGATGATGGTGATTTGAGGGCAGCTGTGTTTCTCCTGCCTCATGGAGAACCCCAGTGGCTGGTGATAAACAGGATGGTGTCAGGACATCCTGGTGATAAAGAGGACGGTGAGACAGGCCCCAAGCTCTCCCCTAGGAAGGGCACCTTGCATGTGGAGGGTTTTGCATGGCTGGAGCAGAAGGCAGCAGCAGCAGGCTAGGCTGGGTGCACATCTGCTGGAGATCCTTGCAAAGCATGGGGTGAGTTAAGCTGCCTGAGGACATCCAGGTCCCACTGGAGCTGCCAAGCGCCCTATTGTTCAAGGGACACCAGAAAAAGAACAGCAGGGCTGCGCAGGAAACGGCAGCACTGGGGAAGAAGAGCAGAGAGCGTGACCCGAGGTGGCCCCATCGCTGGTCTGGCAGTACCCTGGGCTGGCCACAGCCCTGCTGCTGAGCAGGGGCCAGGCACTGCTGCGGGCAGGGGTGCGCTGGGGGTGCGAGCCCCACAGATCACCTCTCTGTACTGCACTACAGCAGTACTTGGGGGAACAACTTTCCAGCAAGGTGTTGCTGACAGCGCAGAGCTGGGCACAGTCTGCAGGCATGGATCTGCTCTGTGCCACCGGGAGCAAGGATAACTCCAGGAGCCTTCCATACAGAAAAGGGTGCTGTGACTCCGACACACCCTTCTCCTGGCCAGTGCCCAGGAATCAATTCATGCAGCAGCACAGACAAAAAACAGGGTAAATGATGTGATGAAACCCTGCTTAAATCAGCTTTTCTCAGCTGAGACACTCAGTTCTGTGCAGATGAGGAGCACCTGGGTTGTGATGTCTGCCAGGAAACCAGCCCATCCTGATCATTAGGTGTGGTTCTAACCATCACCCGGAGCTACACATAAAATCTCCCTGCTTCTATGCAGCTACCTCCTGTTAAAACCAGGACTGGGATCCCTCTGTAATAGAGAATCTGGACTGCAGCCACCCCTGGTCTCTTAGCAGCTTCCCACCAGCAGGCTGTGTACTGGACAGGGAAGTCTGGGAAGAGAAAAGCAAGCACTTCTCTAGGATCACACCAGCTGCTCAGGAGTGAGAAGCCACCTTGGCATCCCTTGGGCCAGAGGGGTGGCTCTTGTCCTCTGGCTAGTGATATCAGCGTGGATCTGCCTCCAGATCCCAAGGAGGAAAAAGACACCGCCTTCTGCTGGAAGATGTTGGTGAAGTGGGATGCACCTAAAACTTGCTCCTTGCTGCCAGCAAGAGGGCTGCAGGGCAGAGTGCACATGCAGGGCTGGGGTCAGTGCATGTTCAGGACCCCAGAAGGAGCACCAGGACCCAGATCTGCCCCTCTTTTATGGGGCTGGGAATGAGCCATGGTCTGTGAGCCAGCATGCCCAGGGGCTGGCTCTGGAGTACTTGTTCGCATAGGAAATGCCTTCTGGGGGAGCCTAATGGGAGCCTCACTTTCCTGTTACTGCCTGCATCTTCAGAGCAGAAGGGGAAAAGCTGCCGTGTTCTTCAAGCTGTCAATAAGTGGAAATAAACACGATGTGCTCCTTTGGTCTGCGCTTCCTATTGTGGGGAATTAATAGCTGCATTTTGCAAAACAGCCCTACTAAAGGGGGGTCGAACAGAAAAGGCCGTTCTTCCCTTCCTGGGATATGTGTTATGTCTCCAACATTTCCCAGCCCGAGGGGTAAACATCTCCAGCCAGATCTGCAAAACAGCTCTGTTCCCATCTGGCTTTGGAAACCACTCCCTGTTTAACCACAGATTGGAGCTCTCTGGGGAAAAACTGAGCTCTGCGTTCACCTGGTCCCTTCCCAAATCCCCACCATGCAGGGCTCTGCCACCCTCCAGCCAGCCTCCCTTGGCTGAGTATTGCACACAGGTAAAGCAGGAGCAGGATAACGCTGAAGCAAGCTGCCGTGGGCTTTGCTGCAGGTTAAAAATCACGCTGGGGAAAAAGATGCTGCAAAACCAGCCAAGTGCTCTGTGACATGGGAGAGTGAGTAGGACCTACCCTGTCTCCTGGGGTGTTCTTTCCTCCATGCCAACTGAGAGTCAATGATGCACTTGGCTGCATGGTGAGCAGAGGCAGCATTTTGTAAAGTCCTGCTCAGCCTCTGAGTAACAGAATACAAACACTATCTTCCCTCTGACCTCCGTCTTGCAAGTAGATGGACTGAGCACCTGAACCGCTCAGCACTTGAGTTTCCATCAGGGGCAAGTGCCCATCAGCCTAAGGTTGGATGCATGTGTAGCTTTGGAGAGGAAAGTGCTGTGGTGTGGGATCAGTCCAGCAAGCTTTGCTCCAAGCAGGGACCTCCTTCACCTCATCCTCAAAACCCATCAGAAGTGTTTGGCCTTGCTTAAAAGGCTAGCAAGGAGACAGGCTTGCAGTCACCCAGGGCTTAAAAGCATTTCTCCCTTTTTGCAGGACCCTCGATTGTGACCCCTCCAAAGGACATCTGGAATGTGACAGGAGCACAGATCTACCTGAGCTGTGAAGTCATGGGCATCCCAACCCCTGTCCTCATATGGAACAAGGTAAGGGTCCTGCTGGGAGCTCTTGGAGCATAGCAAACCTGAGCTCTCTGAAACTGCCTGGTAAGCATAAAGGCCATAGCAGATCCCTCCTTAGAAACACAGATCTCTGATGAGTTCTCCCATCTGTGCAGTTCTGTCTACCCCCAAACATCTGGCTTTGCTTAGTCTTCAGTCATTGCTTTATCTAAACTCTTGTTGATCCTGAGGCAGAACAGGACTTGTGTTTTTCTCGGTAGCGCCTGGTATTCAGAGCATGAGGGGAGTGTCCCTTGACCTGCTGTCACCCTGCTTGCAGCAGCGGCTCTGAGGTGGCTGGACATGGCTTGCCTACATCAGGCACAGGAACCGCTTGGGGCAGTTGTTTCCGGTAGCTGGCAGTGTGCTGGTTTTGGCAGCATGCTGGTAACACCTGGCTGAGGGCAGGGACCAGTGTTGAGCAGAGAGGATCCTAGCCATAGGGCTGAGAGCCACTGCCTGGCCCCTGTAGCTTCTTCAAATGTCACAGGTTTGTGGACACTTGGGAAGAGTCTTAAAATGAAGCTGAAACAATACTAGCTTAAGAATACTACAGAGAAAAGAACTAGATTGCCTCAAAGATTGCGCTGTTCTGAGACAGCAAACTTTATTCACAGGGGTCCCTGAGCAGGCCATCGGGTGAGCATACAACATTGGCATGGTGACCCAGACAGCATTTTCTGCTTGTTTACAAGCAGACGCTGTGTTTGCACTGACTGTCTAGTGCTGCTCTGCGTTTCGTGCCTCTTACTCATGGCCGAGAGACTGCTTGACATGGTGATAACAACAGCTGAGCACTGCTCATCCCATCTATGCTCTGGGCTGGGAAACGCAGCGCTGGGGAATGCCTGCACCGCTGCTCTCTCAGGGATGCTGTGCCTGCCAGGAGGGACCTACTGGTTTGCTGCAGCAGAAGCCTACAGGGCTGTTGCTGGCCTGTTGGGAAGATGATAGGTCATGCAGGGAGAGCCCATTCCACGAGCAACAGGGGGACACTTGGTTCCCTGCTACTGCCGTGTTAAAAAGCCTGATACTCAGTGAAGTTGTGGGGGAGCCTCTCCGAACAAGGACAACAGTCACCTCCTGCTGCCCCCCTGGATCCAAGCCAGAAGGCAGCTGCTCCAGCCTGCTGAACTGGATTGATGTATGGCTACCAGCAGCTGCAGGCAGCCAGATTCTCCTTGTTCAGCACAGACATTATCTGATGGACTAAACATACCCTCAGGAGCCTGCACACAAGTTTTGTGAGACCATCAGCACAGGGCATGTTTTCACACCCCAGTGCCCAGCACCATCCACACCAGAAAGTTGTGCTGCTCCATCTGCTCCTGCTGAGGCAAGGAGAACGCAGCCTCTGTGCAGATGCTGAGGCAGTGGGGCTGCAGTACATGGAAGATAAGGTGAAATGCTGGCACCAGGAAAAAACACTGCTACTGCACAGAACACATTCATGTAAAACTGTGGTTGGTCTTGTCTGTGTGCAGGTATGGTCCTAACAGTTCTAGTGCCCGTAAGCCCCCAGATTCCTACCTCTTTCTGCCCTTCTGTTTAGATAATTCGGGGACAGTATGGTGTCCAGAGGATGGAGCTTCTGCCTGGGGACCGGGAAAACTTGGCTATCCAGACCCGAGGGGGCCCTGAGAAACACGAAGTGACTGGTTGGGTGCTTGTAAGTACCTCCTGCGTGTGCAGTACCGTGCAGTCTGGGAACAGCTCCTAACAAAGAACAGCACAGGAGACACATGACAACAGACAGGGCATTTAAAAGAAAAGAGCCCACATGAAGGGTAAGGGTGGTCGCTGGCTCATCTTACCCATTGCAGTTTTTCACTTCGGTCTAACACGCAGCAGAAGCATGCACTCTATGATCGGAGAAGACTAGACTTAAATAAAAGATCTACTTTCTGTATGTCATTGCTTTCCTGCTGCCAGTAGTGGGAAGGAGCCCCTCACCATCTCTAGGAGGAATCAGCACAGAGGTAAGGTGTCCCTAAGACCCACCCACAGCTGAGGAGCTCTTGTAGATCTGGCAGAACTGCCCTTTTCTCAGAGAAGCCTGCCTGAAGTTAGCACAGCACAGACACCGTCAGCTCTTGCTCAGCAGCTCTCCTGAGCTACAGGAGTATCTGTGGGCTAATCAGCCATGGCCACTCATCAGAGGGAGCTGCTGTGCATTGCAGTAAGGGAATTGCAAGTGTGATGGCTTCCAGCTGCAGAGAACCACAACTTAGGGCACTGGTTCCCACACCACTTGCAAAAGCAGAGGTGGAAATGAGGAGTGGGAAGGGTTTGAGCCAATGATTTTGCTGAACTGACTGACCGGATGCAGCATGTTGTAGGCAGACTTCTCCTTCCTGCCTCCCTTTCCTTACCAAGCGTGCAGTGGTCTGACACATCTCCAAACTAAGGAAGCGATAAAAGAGAAGGAGGGAGCGTTACAGCACCTGTAATCTGGCCTAGCAGAGGAGAAGAAAGCTAGGCCGATCCACAGGAGTGGGTGCTTGTCCCAGACCTTACTGGAGAGAGCCACCACAATCTGAACCACACTGTTTAGACAGAAGAATTAATGCAGTAACTGTGGTTCCCTAAGGGTTAACTGTTACTTCATGCCCTCTGTTCATCTTATTATATCTCAAGCAATTAACAAGCTATGTCAGATACCTTAAAACAGAATCACCTCTACCTATGCACAGGATGCTTACTGGGGGATGTTTCTTCCTCTAGATATCTCCTCTGAGCAAAGAGGATGCTGGAGAATATGAGTGTCATGCATCAAATGCCAAAGGAGAGGCAACAGCTTCTGCAAAAATCCATGTTGTGGAAACTCTGCATGAAATAGCTCTGACCAAAGGTAGGTCATGTGGTTTACTCAGTTATTTGGTACAGAGGGACAACCTCTGTTTAATGCTGGTCCTGCACCTGGGGTGGGGCAGTCCCTGGCATCAATACACGCTGGGGATGAAGAGATTGGGGGCAGTCCTGTGGAGAAGGACTTGGGGGTACTGGGGATGAAAAGCTGGACATGAGCTGGCAATATGCGCTTCCAGCCCAGAAGCCAACTGTATCCTGGGCTACATCAAAAGGAGCATGGCCGGCAAGTTGAACGAGCTGATTCTCCCCCTCTACTCTGGTGAGACCCTACCTGGAGTACTGTATCCAGCTCCAGAGTCCTCAGCACAAGACAGACAACAACCTGTTGGTGCAGTTCCAGGGGAGGGCCACAGAAATGGTCAGAGGGCTGGAACACCTCTCCTATGAAGATAGGTTGAGAGACTGGGGCGCGTTCAGCCTGGAGAAGAGAAGGCTCTGGGAGATCTTAATGCAGCCTTTCAGCACTTAAACGAAATGAAGACAGGCTTTTTATCAGGGCCTGTTGAGACAGGACTAGGAGGAATAGTTTTAAACTAAAAGAGGGTAGATTCAGACTACATGTAAGGAGGAAATTTTTTACCACAATGGTAGTGAAACACTGGCACACGTTGCCCAGAGAGGTTGTAGGTGCTCTATCCCTGGACATATTCAAGGTCAGGTTGGACAGGGCTCTGAGCAACCTGATCTAGTTAAAGATCATTGCAGAGAGGTTGGACTAGGTGACCTTTAAAGGTCCCTTCCAAGCAAATTACTGTATGACTCCCAGTAAATATCTGCTGCAAGAGTGCTCAAGGAATTGTTAAGTAACACTCAAGTGCTGTAAAGCACTGGAGATTAAGATATCAAAAACACCTTTTGGGGTTTTTACAAAGCAACTTTCAGTGGTCTTCCAGCCCTAGATTTTTATCCTCCTTTCACTCTTCTTGGGACATGTCCAAACCTGTTCATCTCTCTTGGGACCAGTATCGCTGCAACCAGCCCCAAGACTGAGGGGGAACTTC
Organism: Eurystomus gularis; assembly: GCA_013400335.1. NCBI lineage: Eukaryota > Metazoa > Chordata > Aves > Coraciiformes > Coraciidae > Eurystomus > Eurystomus gularis. Next base: position 201,164 of record VZZY01000413.1, read on the forward strand.
AAGCACTTAAATTCCTGCCAAGTCCCTGCACCTCCTTATTCTTGCCTGTGCTGAAAACATCCTAGCCTCTGCTATTCTCTCTGCATGCTGAGGTGCCAAACCCAGGAGGGGACAGATACGCTACGTCAGGCCTTTAGGCAAGACCCGAAGCCTTTACCCTCCGGGCCTCAGCCAGTTTCCAAACCCAGGTCCTCCTTGCCAGCCTGCGTGCACAGCTGATGGCAAACCAACCACCCTCGTTCCAGGTGCAGAGGATGGCTTTGTACCACAGCCACATGTGCTTTGGAGTAACTCTGGAGAGCTGGAACAGCAACTGTAACCACACTAGAGGAAGAGGCCCTGGGAACAAAGCATCCAGCTAGAGAATAATGTGCTGCCCAAATCCACTTTTGGACACAATCCTTAGTTTTAATCCCAGTATCTTTATCCAAATAATACAGTCTCAACTTTCTGTATCCTTACATCCCTGAATAGCCGAAAGACTTCCTTTAGGAGAATGTTAACAGCACCTGGCACTGACCTAGGAGCACAAAATGAATCCCAGTGTCACTTACTGAGGCACAGGAGCCTTGCTAAAGGTTTTTAGCTAGTCTCTAATCCCTTTTCAAACATCTTATTTATGGATGTGAATGAAATGGAGTTTTACTGTGTTGTGCCACGAGCAGCACTTACACTCCAGAAGAGAAGATGTTCGCTCCCCCTCTCACCGTAGCGCTACAGTGAGGCTGTAGTACTGCATATATTGCCTCATGTTTTATTTCTCCTACACACGGCACATGTCACAGCTGTTCCTTTTCAGCTGTAGGAAAGCTTTCAAGTAAGCATGCTGTAGCTCGGCAACAAGCTGCCAGCCCACGATTACTTAAAGGACATTGATAACGTTAAGGGAACAAACTGTCAGACGTAACAGGCTTCTCCACAGCTACACACTGCGCAGTCAGGGAGCCCGTGTCCCACGTCCAGGTGACCTCAGCACAGAAAAATGCTGTCCATTACCATCCCCCTGCTGCTGTAGTGCTGCAGTAGGGAAGGAAGGAAGGAAAGCAGGATGGAGGGAGGGAGCCAGCACCGAGTTGTCAGGTCCTGCCCTCAGTTAAGACATCAGAAAGCTCACTGGCTGTGCTGGTGCCCAGGCTGTGACATTACCCCTTGGAACAGAACAAAGCGTAACATGTTTTTGTTTTTCCACAGATGGTGATGCAGAGCTGTGATGTGAGGACTTTCACTTAAGCACAGTTTTAAGTTACTACTTTGGAAAGCAGCAACCTCTGGCTTTTTCTAGCTCACTAACCATTGCCTCTTAACTCCCTTACTCTTTGATGACCAATTTGCTTGCACACATCTTTCATCACAGCTACACAAATAAAGAGATTCACAAGTTTGATTACAAATTTTTATTCTATTTACAGGAAATAAACATAAATTTGAACAGCACATAGCCAATGCAAAACTATAGTTTGAATACAACCTACACAAAATGAAACAAAACCTGAGCACTTCAGTCTCTTAATTTTAATTTAAAAAGCCCTTTTAAAGGCTAAACACTCATCATACGAGGTGCAATGCTCATAGACATCAGTTCTTGGAAGAGGAGTTTGCAGGCATATGGCATTCGAACCAAAGATATCTGGAAAGAGATTCCAAAAGGCAGTGATAAGCACTCCTAAAGCATCAACTTCCACCACCCTCTACACAAATAACTTCTCAAGTTTTTGGCTCAGGAGTGAACCTGAAGTTATGCATGAACGCATTTAACAAGAACTGCTCGCAGACTAACAAAGCAAGAGGGAAGCCCCGACTGTCTGTCGAGGCTACGCAGCAGCCTCCCAGAACCCATTTTTAATGTTAAAACCTGCAACCAAGGGATGTGATCGTGAACAAGCGCCATTTAACGGGGGAACATATGCAGAGCAAAGCGTGCCTGATGTGCAGTACATGCAGTTAGTATTTCCAGCACGCATCTCTTCACTAACCCCAGTGCCACTCCTAGAGTTGCAGCAGTCAGTCCGTAGCACAAGAACAAGCCTGTTTAAGGCAACTATTTTTATCTCCACTTCTACTCTCCCTTGACATAGTTCTGTAACTTAAGTGCACGCTACAGAGCTTTTATTCTATTTAAAAAAAAAGCACACAACACAAAAGACCTCCCGTGGGGACCCAGCTCTGCAAGCATAAATATCTTCATGGGGACAGTCACAAGGGCGATGGCTCTAAATTCCTGTGATTCTGAGTTTTACTTCTAAAAATAAGCTCTCAAGCGTTTACTTTTAAAGTCTCTGAAAACTGCACTGCAAAAATATTTGAACAGCATTTCCTGCCAAGTGACAAGCCAACGCTGTAAAATAAGGAAACATCCAAATTAACTAGGGCACTATAAACACTTAAAAACAGTTACGAAACTGAAATAGCAATTGTTCTGGTGCTTCTTTAAATATTTACTTCCCAATCCTCCTGGTCACCCAAGTGGCATTTCCTCCCACCCACAAAGAGAAAGGCTGGCTGATGAAAAGCACACGTACCTGGGTTTTATTACGGCATCCCCGGCACTCATAAGTGTGAGTCCTTGTGTTTGCAATCGCCATGATTCCACAGAGGTTACAGACATGGACTTGGTATGGGTCTGAAGCTTCAAACAGTCTTTCTCTCAAGAACTGGGCTGCTCCGTGAGCAATCTGGCAATCTCGTTCCATTTCTCCAAAACGAAGGCCACCATCACTGAAGGGAGGAAAAGAAAAAAAATCTCAACTTTTGAGTACCTTGGCAAAATATGTCAGTTCTTGGTGGAACAAATAACTGATCAGGAACACAACAGCAGTATTACAAGGCAGGACTAAAGCTGTACCTTCATTTTCCTCTTAACACCTCAGAATAAAACTGTTAAGGGGAATGTGAACACAATTCTCTGTAAGTGCTGCTGAGCCTTTCTAAAGCAGATGTCAGACAGCCAGGAGCCACAGCAAAACTGTATAGCAAAATGAGGTAAACAATTCTTCTCTGTGGTGGGTTTAACCCTGGCTGGCTGCCAGATGCTCACCAAGTGGCTCTCACTCCCCCATGTTGATAGGACAGGGGAAAAAGTAAGATGAAAAGGCTCATGGGTCAAGAGAAAAACAGGGAGATCACTTACCAGTTACCATCACAGGCAAAAGACTCAGCACATGGAAAATTAGTTTAATTTATTGCCCATTCAAAATGTAGTAGTAGGATGTAGGTGGTCACAGGGGGAATGGGGTTGCAGTCAGTGCATTAACTCCTCTCTACCACTCCTTCCTCCTCACACTTCTTCCCTTCTCCAGCATGTGGTCCTTCCTATAGTATGTCCTTCACAAAGTGCTCCAGCATGGGCCCTTCTCACAGGGCACAATTCTTCAGGAGCAGATTGCTGCAGCATGGGTCCCCCAAGGGCCACAGCTCCTGCCAGGAGCCTCCTCCAGCATGGGCTTTCCACAGGCTGCAGTGTGGATATCTGCTCTGCCATGGTCCTCCGTGGGATGCAGGCCAACAACCTGCTTCACCGTGGTCTTCACCACGGGCTGCAAGGGATCTCTGCTGCGGTGTGTGGAGCACCTCCTCCCTCTCTGACCTGAGTGTCCACAGGGCTGTTCCTTTCGTATTTTCTCACAGCTGCTGTGCAGCATCTTTTACCCTTTCTTAAACATTACCACTGAGGTGCCACCAGCATCACTGATGGGCTCAGCTTTGGCCAGCGGTGGGTCTGTTTGAGCCAGCTCTAAGTGGCTGTGACCTGCACAGGACAACCCCTGGTCCTGTCTCAGAGAGACCACTCCAGCAGCACCTCCTATCAAAACCTTTTGCTATCAAAACCTTGACACCTGCACACAATACATTATTACGATCAGACACATGAAAACGCACGGCTAACTGGAGAGCGAATTAATTTCCAGCTGAGGCAGCTAATTTTTAGAGCTAAAAACTTCAAAGAAAAAGTAAGCTGTATAGAAACTAATAAACATCCTTACCGAGATCGACCTTCCATGGGCTGTCTGTTAAGTATCTGGATTGGCCCTCTTGCACGAGAATGGATCTTGTCATCTACCATATGCTTCAACCGCTGGTAATATGTAGGACCAATGAAGATTTGTGATGTGATCTTTCGACCAGTGAAGCCATTGTAGAGGACCTGGAGTAGTCAATACAATCACTCATTCATGAGCTTTACTATCCATCAAATGTATATTAGAAAAACACAGTGAACTGATATTTTGATTGTACCTCGTTTCCTCTTAGATGATAGCCATAATCTGATAAAAGATTGGAAATCTTCTGCACATTGACAGCATCATTAAAAGGTGTAGCATCACCGATTTCTCCCTTGTTTGCAGACACCTACAGAGAAGAGATTTGCAAAAGCTTGTCAGATTTCTGAAGGACTGGTCAAACAACATTAAGCTGTTTTAAACAGTTCTAACTCTTCATGTTCTCTTGAAACATGAGATTCCATGCCCATGACAGTATGACACTCAGACACGCCGCACAGAAGATTCTTCTTACCTTACCCTGAAGACACTCGATCAAGTGACCGATGGTCATACGGGAAGGGATGGCATGGGGGTTGATAATTATATCGGGTGTGATGCCTTCACAGGTGAAGGGCATATCCTAGAGCAGGGAAACAGACAGTCAGTACTTCCCAGAGTAGAGTATCGGCTTTAAGAAAAAGCAGTTGCATGAATTCCAATTAAATCAATTCAAAGGCACTGAAGTACCACATAAGAAGCAGCCGTGTCCCTTTCTAAATACATTTTAGCTAAACATAAGTCAATATATTGTACCTGAGTAGATATTCCAAAGACAACTCACTTAAGGCAGTTCCAATGCTACCAATATCTGAGATAAAATGTTAAGAAGAAAAAAAATAAAAATCACAACCTCTTGCCTGTACTGGATACCACAGGTTCCTTTCTGACCATGTCTGCTGGCAAATTTATCTCCAATTTGTGGGATTCTTACAGAGCGTACCTGTAAGCCACAGGAAAACATTCAATTGGTAACTTAAATACAGAACAAAAATAATTAAACGCAGAAGGCACGGGATGTCAGTGCTCACCCTAATCTTGCAGAACTTGTATCCTTCCTGGTTGAGGGTTACCATGACCTGATCTACAATACCCGTCTCGCTGGTTCGCAGAAAAGTGCTGCAGTCTCTTTTTGTGAAACGTCTGTTAGTGCTTTCCAGTTCATCTTCATTTTCTGGCAGTGTTACTGTTTTGCCAATGATGACATCATCCCCAGACACACGTACCCCGGGTGCTATCAAACCATCATCATCAAGTTTGTCATAGATTGCATGTCTCATACCTTGGGAAAAAAAGAAAAAAGTAGACTCCGAGATTTTTCAACATACTGACTCTGATGTTCTGAGGAAATTCCACAAGTCTGCTGGCAACTTGAGACTACTGCCAAAATGTCTAAAGATAAATTTAGACAAATGTCTCAACTCCCATATTTTGGCATTAATACAGACATTTCTGCTATTTTATACGTCCCAAAATAAAGACTGAATCAGTTCAGCAACATTAACAACCTTGCCCACAAAAATTTAATTTAAAAACTCAGTCTTCATACACTCCTATGCCTTACCTTGGCAAGTTTCACGTGTAGGCTTTTCAAAAACTTCCTCTTGGTCATACCCTTTTTTAGACTCTTGCTCTTTGTAGGAGCGATAAAACACAGATCTGAAACAAAGTTGTAAAGCCTTCTCCAGTGAAACCAGCATCATTTTTCCTCATCTCTACATCTCAATTTCACTATAATCACCCTTTTATCACACATTATGGCTACCATTAGTAAGGACAACCTAAACAAATATGCCACACAACCTTTCCTCTAAAGTCTTGTTAATATGACCTTCACTGACTAGGGGAAAACAAAAACAAAACCCGTCCCACCAACCAACCAAAGAAGTTTCAGATGGCATTTTGATGGTTACTTTTCAGATACTGCTAAAGTACCCATACATGCTAATTTTGATGAACTGCAGAGACCTTTGGATCTGCTTGACATCTCAAAAGTAGTTATTAATTCCTAAGAATTATTCCCATTTTCATCATATCATTGTCATTACTTTTCTCCTTATACCTGTCATTTTGCAAGCATTTTTAGGCTTCTACTGATACACTGCAGTGCCATACTTAGTACAACTGAGCTGCAGTGGAAAACTTTATATAGGCTTTTTTCTGAAGCTTTAGGGGTTTTTGTTTGCTGCCTCATTTACCAACACACCAAAGCCACAGCCTTTCAGATAAATATTATCCACATTTGATTGCTCCCATGCACACTGTAAAAGCTTCATATCAGCCATAAAAGCCAAATAGTCTAATACTTATTCTACATGGAAGGCAGTAGATCCAAGACACCAAGCACACGCTTCTTGGGCTCAACTTGGACAAAAGAAAATGAACAAAACTAGAAACCCATTGACCAGCTATACAGCTAACCACAGCCATCTAAAAACTGTAATGCACAAAGTCACATCCGTTGCCAGTTGTCCCAACAGCAGCTCCTGCTAAGGAGAGGAACATGCCAATCCTCACTGGAGCAACTGTCATGCTTGAAGACGAGACTGTATGACAAAACTGCAATATTGCCATTAAGGAGTTCATACAACTGGCAAGAGTTATATGAAAATATAACAGCAAAGAGTCCAAGTATTTTTTCATTTAGCCATTACACAAAAAACAATAATCATAGTAAAGGTGAAAATGAAAGATTTGGGAACACAGAGCAGGAAGTCAGAAGGACTGCAGGAAGGGAAGGATGAACCATTCCTTGCTGTGTTTTGCTAAGACACAAATTCACCATTTTCCTTGTGCTGCTCCCTCCACGCCCATTAAAAAAAATAAAATCAAAAAGCTTCTTAGGTTGGAAAGATTTGGAGAGTGGTGTCTTCCAGCACAACATGAACTTTTCTTGAGCCTCTGGACAACTCGGTATACTTTTTTTTTAACAAGCAGTTAAAAAAAATTACAAAGCCTTACCTGAAAAAGCCTCTGTCAACAGCAGACCGGTTCATGATGACAGAGTCTTCCTGGTTATAGCCTGTGTACGACGCAATGGCTACAATCGAGTTGATACCTACAACATGCAGAGCAAATACTTTGAAAGGATGCACACATACCAGACAGGCATCACTTGTCACTCAAGCTGTGTTCTCTACAGTGAAGCTTTTCTGCCCTGTCTGAGATAAAATCGCCATGTCCCACAAACAAAAGCCACATAGTATCAGCAAATGCAACTTTGGGCAGAAAAGAGTCAAGAGCGACCCCTTGTGAAGAACCCAGCAAATACCACTACAGAAAATACATTTTTCCAGTTAGATTTTAGCAGACTAGATGGATCAAGTTTCAGCTGCAACAGTAGCAATGTATTTTTCGCAGTCTAGGTGTCCAGCTACAAGTCAACATTTAGCCTACAACTAAGTTTTAAATTACATAATTTGCTAAATATTCAGGTGTTCTGCACACAACATTTGTGACATAGTTTAAACAAACCAGTAGTATTTGTGTTTAATAAACATTAACTGCCAACATACCTGCTGGTAACTCTCTAAATCGCAAGTACTCCATGGAACGCGTTGTCACAAGGGGCTTCTGGGGATAATACAACACGTGTGCCAGCGTATCCATACGGACATGAAAGTTGGTAATGTAAACTCCCATAGCCTGTTTACCCATAGCAGACTGGTACGTGTTCCTGGGAGACTAGACAGACAAGGGAAGACCAGTATATATGGGTACGTTAAGCTCTTTACACATACACCTGTGGGTTTTCTATCAACTTTAAAAGCAGGATGTCGCAATTGATGCGCTGACCTGGTTGTGATCAGGGAAAGGGATGATAGATGCGCAGACGCCCAGGATCATCGATGGGTGAATCTCACAGTGCGTATATGTTGAACAATAAGCCACACCTTTCTCTTGCAAGTCATCTGGAGTCATGGCCAGCATCACAGTCTCTTCTTCCAGTGTATCAATGTACTCTACTACACCGCTGGCCACGAGATCCTGCCAACTGAAAAAACAGTGTCTGAAATACTCAACTATACATAAAATGGGTCTCTTCAACAGTAACAAGAACAAGGACTTCCCTGGCTTATCATTACTACTACTGCCTCAGTGTGATTAAAAAAATTAAGGTACCAGAAGACAAAACATCTTTGTGCTGCACCAAGCTTTAAACACTTCAATCTGAGGGAACCTGCAACTTCAAAGACAGAAAATTAGACATTCAGCTGAATTTCAGAAACATATCTTACCTGTAATTGTTATACTCTCGTTCTTTCAGTTGGTCAATATGCCTTTTCTTCAACAGCAACTTCTGCTTTTCCACAATCAAAAGGGGTCGACAAATTCTGCCTGCATCAGTATAGATGCGGATTTCTCGCTCACGAATATCTCTAATCATTGAGACCTGTACAAGAAGGCAGTACCCCATGAGTACAAAGTCTCACCCCAGAATCAGAACTATGCAATAGAAAATAGGATAACAAAGTTTCCTAAAGCAAAGCACCTTACAGGTGCAATCAGAAGCACAGAAAACACATTAACACTCCTACAAACAGAAGCATTTCAAGAGTCATTTTCAACTGGATCTTCTTTTAAAAAAATGCAAAAAAAAACCCCACAACCAAACAACAAACCACACAAAACATCAATGACACAAACCAACCAAAACCCAAAAGCACAAAGAAGCACAAAAGCCCCGAGAACTCCCGAAACAAACAAAAACACCCAAGTAATGTCAAGTATTTTCAGGAGACTTGCAAATAATGCTCTTTGGAGCTTGCAAATGAGTATCAATGCCTTATCCTCTCTCATCTGAAAAGACACCCAGATGTCTTTTTCTAAACTTAGACTAAAGTTTACCCTTAATAAGTAAAAATCATACCTCTGACACAATGATGTCCATCTGACGACGGAGCTTCCTTAGGGTATTCATGAGCTGCTCTGGATCTTTGTGTATTCCTACCCAGCAGCCATTAACAAAGATCTTGGTAGCGCTAGAAAGAGGGAAAAACAAAACAAACCAAAAAATTAAAAAAAAAAAAACCCAAAACACAACACCACTAAAAACCCCCAACCAACCGCCCCAAAACACCAGCTCAAACCCTTGACGTGTTGTGCAGGATAAAAAGCTTGTTTAAACAGTTTCACTTGCACGTACTCAGCTATTGCTGCTGGAGATATTTCTTCCAGGTTTTCCATGCTCCACTCTTCCAAGAATTCCAAAATTGGGGATGGCTGAGACCCCACAGAAATGTAAGCCATCAGGGCTAAGTTCTTCACAAGTCCTACTGCATGACCCTAGTAGAAACACGAAGTTAGTTTGCATTTCCAAATTAAGAGATTCCTCCAAGAAAATCCAAGAACTTAAACCCCAAGTCCTCAAGGAACTCGTCACAAACCACGCTATTTACTTTATTAATTTCTACCACTCAACTATAGAGTCAGTTATAAAGCATTTTAAAAGCACAAGTGATCACCACAAGTGCTATGTCTATAAAACGACCAGCAGACAAAAGCAGTTAGGCATGAGTAAGTCCTGACACAAATACTACTTTAATTACCTCTGGAGTCTCAGCAGGGCAAACCATTCCCCACAGCGTATTGTGCAGCTGTCTGGGCTTTGCCAGTTTACCGTCTCTACCAATGGGTGAATTCAGGCGTCTCAGATGGGAAAGCGTAGAAGCAAAAGTCAGGCGGTTTAACACCTGCATGTAGTAAGGAATTCAGTTAGTCAAAGCTCCCCCTTGGTTGTTGACAGGCATCATGATACATTAGAGCAAAGGATCAATGCCCTCTAGAAATGAGGTACTTGAAAACGACTGAAATAGCTCTGATTTTTGTTAGCTACGCTTCAGTTCACCTCCACTAATCTTAGACTAAAGTTTACCCTTAACATCTCAAGCTCCTAGCTAGTGTTGTAAGGGCAGTTTTCAGAGCACGCTTATACCTTGGCAAGGCCCGGCATAAACATAGTTATCCAAGCAGAGAGCTGGTTTTTGTAGTAGAACTTACCCTGATCAGTTAACTAGAATGAGCGATACTTGTAAAAATGCTTTTCAAGCTGCATTTTCACTAGGAGGGTTTGCCTGTACAGTGATGCAGAGATCTTTTCTAACTTAGTTTGAAAAACTAAGACAGCTTAGTTATTAGAAGCAATCAGCATTTATATTGTTTTCAGAGTCTGCTTAGGGCTTCTCAAAAATTTAAGAAAATTTATTTTTACAGCCTGAAACATGAGTTTATTTAAAAAGTAAACAAGCTCCTCATATACACCAACAGACCATCCAGGGACAGCTACCATCTTCATCCCTTTCCTAGCTTTGCTTTCCCCAAATTATGATCTCACCAGGGCTCCAGACCACAAAATGTGCTGGCGTTCAAAAACCATCACCTCCTTCCTGTTACCACCTTTATGAGGAACAGACTCAACTAAGCACTGCTCTGGGCTAATAAAGTCCGTGCTCCTCATCATCAGCTGTTGGAATACATAAGTAGTATATTACAAGGTGTCATTCAAGTTTCCTTAACCACCTGTGAAGCACTAGAAGTAATTAAAGGAAAGGAATCCATCTTCCCTGAAGATTCCCCAGGACTAGGACTTGACCAGCCACACAAGCATACGCTCTAACGCAAGAGTCTTTACAAGAGTTACACCAACTGCTTAGCAGTGAACACAACAGCTAAAACCAAAAACAAACAACAAAAAAATCCAAACCCCACACTGGACTCAACTATTTGGATCTTCACCTGTTTCAGCGATGGAAGTTTCCTTTTAAAAATAGTTCCATTTAACATACAATGTGCACAGCTGCCAAGCAATGTTAAACTCTTCCATGACATAGTTTTATGGAAGCCTGATAAATGCTACCATGCCTCATTCAGCTATCGTACCTGAGACACTCCAGCTCTGGCCTGATGAGCTTTCTTCTGGTCACCCCAGTTTCCAGTCGCCAATGAATACTTCAAACCATCTGAAATAATTCTTGTTTTAATTGCCAGTTCCAAGTTGAAGTCTTTCCCTCTGTCAATAAACTTCTGTGCATATATTCTCACTTCCTTCAGCAAATTCTTAAACATTCTGTAGAAGAAGATGCCAAGAAACATGATTAAACAGAACTCTAGCAATTCTGCCTACTCAGCACTATTTGAAAAAAAAAAAGTCACTGGCATCCTGAAAAGATACAGGCTGTGTTGCTGAACTACCAAACACAATAGAATAGTCTGATTGATTGAGAAGCACAAAGCTGGCAACGCTACCATTAATTACCATTAAAGTTACCATTAATTATCTCTGAAAAAACATATAGTTACCCTCTGAACAGGAAGGCTAACAGCGGCCCAGCAAGATCCAGTCTTTTGTTGCCATAATGATCTCTGTCGTCAAGCTCTCTTCTTCCTAGTGCTGCCAGCAACAATCTATGAACCATATACCTAAGCAAATAAGAGAGTTTAAATATTTAAATTAACAGCAGATATTCACAACAAAGATTATAGGCTTTCACAGATAAATCAGTGGTCTGTTTCCTAAAGGCTGTCCATTCTAGATCTTTAGGATACTGCTGGCCTAAACCAGACCCGTAGTTATCTACATATTAGTTATCAACCTCTATATGTTGTCCACGCAATGCAATGTCAAAGAGTCATTTATCACTATCACCACATCTAACTTAAGATCCAGAATGTGTCACAGGCTTGTTTTGTTTCAATTTTTTTTTCTATTTTATTGAGATTTGCATTTTCTCAGCTACAAAAATATACCAGTGCCCTAAAGTTTATCACCAAGTATTCAGAAGATTGAAGTTAAAAACAAACTTCCATTCAGTGCATTCTTCAAATCATATACATATGCGTGAATAAAATGTGTATTCAGGGTCCATTTGCAGACATATGACAGAAAATAATGACCTACCCTAGGAAATAGGCCTTTTTGGTTTCACAGAAGTCACTGACACCAACATGTGGGAGCATTTCTTTCTGCAAGACTTCTTTAGCATACTTGATTCTCTTTTCTTTGGTGACACCTGGCTTTGCACCTCTTGATCCAATGAAGTTTAGGGCAACATTCTGCTCTTGAATAACAAATGCTTCATCCAGAGAAGGTTTGACCTAATGCACATAACACAACAAAATCCTGTAGCATCCAGTGCCTGTTGGAGTTGAAGGAAACCATCCACCAGTTTGCTGATGATTCTTTTCAGGAACTACTAATTATTGATCCAGTTCTTTCTGTCTTTACTATATTAGCTTTCAAGAGCAGCAGAAAACAGTAATGGAGCATGCAGGAAGCGCGCACACACAAAAAAATAGTTTAGACTTCAGAAAATAGTTCTCATTCAAGCACATTCTAGGCCTGCTGATGTTTCAGGTATAAATAAGGATTTTACAGTTAAAGTCAATGGCAGCAGGATAAGACCCTATCTCTCCAAATACATATCAACTCCTTGAAATTTCTATTGCACTCTGTTCACTCCATATACTCATTAGAATAAGTTTAGGCAGTGAACTTTTGATGTGACCGACAAAAAATAATAAAGTAATAAATTACAACTGGAAAATTAGCAATGCTTTGCATGATTAGCCACACCTACATATCACCAAATGTCAAGCCAGGAAATAACTTATTTAGCTTATATTACCATTTCCATCATTTCTGGATCTTCAAAATCATATATGATGTGCTCTAAAATGTCCCTGTCGGACACAAAACCCAGTGCACGAAAGACAATTATGATGGGGACTTCTTGTTTGATGTATGGCAAAGTTGCTACAATGCGCTGACCAATAGCACTCTTCTTTGCACCCTGAAGAGATGGGGAAAAAGAGACATTAGTCTTCAACGATCTTGCCCTTAAGTAAAAATATCTCTCTGGATTTGGACAATAGAGCCTAAGTGTACGTATTCAAACACTACAGGAAACCACGACTACTCTTGGAACACATTGGGGAATTTCCAAACGTCAGCGGAATGGTAAATGAGTACTGACACCTTCTGCTTTTGTAGGTATGAATAGCACTTATTTCCCCTCATGGGTGGCACAACTGGATGTTAAATATGAATTAATATGTGGTCTGAAAAACCCATCTAAACACTAGCTTGGCTATCAGCAAAGGCAGAGGACATGCTCCAATTCTTGCTCTTTGTCAAAAAACAGGACACAGCTTGTTTGGATCTTCTAAAAACTCATTTACAGTAATTCTAAAATTATTTTTTAGCCTTGCCCTAAAACCTGCTACAAACTGAGTCTTCATTTTAATCCTCAAATTATTTGTCCCAGAGAGAAGCATAATCTATGACAAACAGAATATATTCTATTTCATCTTCTTTACAATTTAGCATCAGGAGAAATTTCTTCTCAAAATCTTGAAGTAAATGACACGAAGAGACAGGACAGTAACAAAACTCCTAGAACAATCTTTATTGTAAGCCCCCGGCAGGGTTTATCACTGCTCAGACATACCTGCCCACCTCTGGCCAGCATGCTAACCCAGATAGTACTGGTTGGTCGAGAGGAATTTTCCAGACAAGATCTACACTCTCCTGTGTAGGCATATTTTGAATCCTTCTTTGCAAACACATACACTGTGTTTGTAGCCATTTTCTCTTGAGCAATCAGAACCTGCGTTAGAAACAAGAACACCAGTAAAGAGCTGACAAAAGGGCAGGCTGACAGTAGCAAGTACAGTGTTTCTACTACTCCTTCAGGTGCTTTAAGAGCCCTACACAGCATGAAGTCAATCTGCCAAACTCAGTTGGATTGTATTCTACATTTTTAAAATACAGTATTAAGCAAAACATACACCTAGTTAAGATAGAATGACCAAACCAAAAGACTCTGAGAACATTGTTCTCTCTGATGTACTTACTGCATCTGCTAGCTGTGCTAGCAGCTGCTAGCTGAAGCTGTTAGCTTCAGGCACAACACTGATAATGAAAGAATTTCACCCTGTCCAAGGCCAATGCACTACACAGACGTTTCAATTTAAATGCCAGCTGCAATGGTCAAAGCCAGATTTATTTTTTTCCCCCCAAGGAGAAAAACACAATTCTATTTCTTTTGCTGTGTTTGCCCAGGTGTCAGTTACAAAAACCTGGCAGTTTCACTGGTGAGCACAAGCAAGGTGAGGATATGACTTGCTACAGCTGAATCCATAGCAATGGAGGGAAGAGCCTGTTCTTGCAATAAAATGCATCTCTCCAGCTGCACACACACTGGAGGACACTCCGAGGGAAGAAGTACCTCATTTTAGAGTGCGTGCTGCTCTGCAATATTGAAAATGGAAAGGTAAATATCTATCTAGAGTATTTAGTGGAATTCAATGCAAAACAGTTTATGAAACTGAAGAAGGGAAACAAGCCCCAGAGAAGAACAGGTGGCTTGAGAACAGAAGACTAAAAGCCCATCTTTCTACAAGATCACGAGCACCCACAGTAGCTGTGATACACTGGAATAGAAGTGCATATGGAAACAAGTAAGAGACCTTTCCATGTCTGTGAAGATAGCTGTGCACGGCATAATCTCCTACCTTTTCTGATCCATTAATGATAAAGTAGCCACCAGGATCAAGTGGGCATTCATTCAGTTCACAAAGATCACGGTCAGTTAAGCCATTCAGCAAACAGTATGTTGAACGTAACATAATAGGAATTTTTCCTATAAAAGTTTTCTGATGCTGCGTTTGTAACTGATCCTCCCCTTCTTTAATAACTGTTTTAGTTATATCCACATACAAGGGGGCTGAATACCTATAGAATAAAAACACCATTGTGTTACCTGTTAGCTATTACTTGAGGTTGTACAGAAGGATAACAAATACAGTTATTCAAGCACTTACTGGTATATTAAGCATTATTACCAAATCATCAATTATCATCTGGATTTAACAACTAGATACCTAAATTTAAACAGAGCAATAACTTTTACATTTTCAAGGCACTCCTAAATGGAAAAGACCATCAATTAATAACATAGACACCATCCTTCCTTGTGTTTATCCACCACAGAGTTCGTTCTTACGTAAGGTTTCTCAGCCTGGCTTCATTGGGCATCATGGGTGATGGTGCTCCATCTCTTTCCCAATGTGTAGGTTTGGAGAGATAAATTTGTTCAAACTTCAGCAGATACCGGGGCTGGAAAACAAGAAGACATTTACCTGCAATAGAAGAAACACCCACTTTGGTTGTTCAAGAGCAACCCTAGAGCTTAATACCCAATGCTGCCTCATGTCCTCAGCTCAAGGTATGGAAACAATCCCTCTTCAGATGAATAGTTCCAACAAATCAGTCAAGAACTTTCAGTAACTTTTAAACACTTCCTTAATAACAAAAAAAAAACGCCAGAGGGAATTAAAGGGTCAAAAACGTTGGTAAGAGAAGAGTAAAGTACCCAAATCAGTCTTCTTCCTATGAAATAGCTAACAAACTCAAAATCTCCCAAAGTAGCGCATGTATTAACAAATAGAATATGCCTTATATATGCCTATTTAGATACTGTTTATATAACTCTAGATAAAATTGCTAGTTTTATGATGCAAAAAGGTGAATCTGCTTCAACACATAAAACAAGATAGCTGACATATCAAAAAAGGTGCAAGTTTTTGTAAAGCTTTGCTCTCATGTATAAAATGTCAAATTTAATAGCTTTGGTTTAGTTCCACAGAAATCCTTCCATGTTACAGTGAAACCACTGGCATGAAAGGACAGATGCCTTTCAGCAACAGAAAATTCTCAAGACCTTCATTCTGCTCTGAGAACCACTCACCCCTCAGAATCCTACTGCACCAAGATTTAGAACCTTCAGTTCACTTCAATTAAAAGCCTTGCATTTAAAATAAAGGGGCAAAAGTTTTAAAACAATACTCTTATCAAAGTGCTTTTGTGTATCTGGTAGAGGGGGCCAGAAAAAAGCAGCTACACAACAGTAGCTTTGTTCAAGCGTTTCCTATGTGTGGTCTCAGTCCTGATGCACAAGCATGCCGAAGCAACTTGGCTCTTGGTCTCCTTGCATGGAAAAAGACCTAGAGATGAGCCAATCTACTCACAAAGCCTTCCTTCACAAGACCAAAATCCAGAGGGGTAGAGAATCACAAAGCAAATCATCAGACCCCCACGTATGCAGGTTGAAAGACTTGTTGCTTTACAACATTGTCTTCAAGTTGCTATTCCCCACTGTGTCCCTTTGAAGAACAGAAGCTAACGCAAATAAAGAACTACAGTCCTGCCACGCCAACAAAGTACCTGCCTAAAAGCCAGCTGAGGATGTCTCAGCAAAACTCAGATTCCACGCAAGCATTTTGCTGTATCTCAGCCATAAGGACTCTGCTGTAGCACACCACCAAAGCAACATTTGCTCTTGCTCCAACACAGAATAAAAGAAGTCAGCTTATGGTTTATGTTGTAAGTGGTTTTAGCCTTTCTAAAATATATTTTGCAAGTTCTCGTTCTCAGCCCTTCCTCTGGACCCATTATTAAAGGCAAAGGTGCCAATTATCCATCCCATATATTTTGTCTTACACAGAGCCACAGAAACAACTTTTTTAACATCTGCGCTACATGGTTTTGTTTCCTCTAGATCAGGGGTCCTCAAACTACGGCCCGCGGGCCGGATACGGCCCCCCAGGGTCCTCAATCCGGCCCGCTGGTATTTACAGCCCTCCCCGCCCCCCCCACCGGGGGTTGGGGGGGAAACCAAGCAGCCGCAATGACTTCCTGCCACTTAATCCCCGCGCCGGCCTCCGCACCCGCCAGGACTGGGCTGGAACCAGCGCCTCCGCTGCCACCCCGTCCTCCTCCTCCTCCGCGATGCGTGGTGGGCGAGAGGCGCGGGCATCTCCTCTGCCGGGCAAGCTCAGTCGCAGAGCTTCTCAAAGATGCAGAATGGAAATGGCACCTTGCGTTTCTGACAGATGTAACAGAGCTACTCAACAATTTCAGTGTCCAACTTCAAGGAAAGGGGAAGCTCGTCTGTGATATGTATTCACATGTGAAAGCATTTCAAGTCAAATTAGACCTGCTCATTAACCAAGTAAAGGAGGAAAACTTCTGCCATCTCCCCACAACTCAAAACCTGTCTGCAGAAAAACCAGCAGTTGCATTCCCAAACAAAACATGTATGGATGTACTAGAAATGTTGCAAAAGGAGTTTCAAATTAAAGAGCTTCGTCTCCACGAACAGGACATACAGCTTTTCCAGAACCCATTTTCTGTTGGCATTGAAACTGTTGATCCGATTTACCAAATGGAATTGGCCGAACTACAGACTTGTGACTCGCTGAAAGATGCAGCCTTACTAATTTCTATGCATCTCTCCCCTCAGAGACATATCATAATCTCAGGAACCATGCACTCAAAATTGCAACCATCTTTGGCAGCACTTACGTCTATGAGCAGACTTTTTCCCGAACGAAACATCTGCTATCTCCGATCAGATCCAGACTAACTGATGAACACTTGCATCACTTGCTACGACTAGCAGTGACAAATATGGAACCTAACACTGACCATCTCATTAGCCAAAAGCAGGCCCATAGTTCACATTGAAATATTATTTGTTTTTGTCGATTACAATTGTTCTTCATTTAAAATATTGCATTCTTTTTCCTGTTTTTTGTGCACTACTACAAATAAACTATGTGCAGTGTGCATAGGAATTCGTTCATTTTTTTTCCAAACTATAGTCCGGCCCCCGACAGTGTCTGAGGGACAGTGAACCGGCCCCCTGGTTAAAAAGTTTGAGGACCCCTGCTCTAGAGACTGAATAGATTATTGCATAAATTTACCAAAAACCCCACAGCTTTCAAAGTGAAGTGTCTTTGCTGCCCTACCCACAAGATACATTGCAGTCAAGTACAGTCAAACCTTCTGTAGTCAAGATACTCTCTCTCACTTATTACCACTGCTACTGGAGAAGGATAACCATTAGCAGTAATGGAAAATAAAGCAAGTTCGGTAATACCAATTCCTACAATGACTCTATAGGATTAGTAAACAAAGCCTTGAACTATTGGAAAGGACCTGAAAACAATCTAATTTTTAAAAGGGCATAAAAACTGCCTACAATAGTAGGTGGCAGAGCCTGACCTGTAAATATTTAGTAGGTTAAAAAATTCTCTAAATTGTTACCCAAAACACACCTTTTTCCTGGACTAGCAGCAGCAGCCATGTATAGCACCAAGTTTCCCAAGTGCAAGTACTCTCAAGGAGAAGACATTTGCCATAATTACTATTCATATTACTATGTGTTTCTCAGCCGTATACCTGACTATCTGGAAACTTGGTCACATACCTCATAGGCTCCAAAGAACTCATACTTCTGTCCTGTTGACTGCAGGAGCAGTGTCCTAACTCAGATGTATTTCTGTCTCTTGAGACGGGGCTGAATAAAACCCATCTAAAAACACTTTGCATTGTAAAAACACGCTATGTCTGCTGGGGGTCTCCACTTACCGGCTCTTCCACTTCTCCTGTGGCATGTTGGGCTTCAGCTTGTAAATCAATTGGTGGAGCATCTTCAACAATTCTCTGCACAGACATCTGAATAAACTCATCAAAAGAATCCAGCTGTTGCCTGACTAAACCTTTTTCATCAAAATAGGAGCTAAAAAAAAAGTACATTAATTAATAAGAGACCTAAACTTACGTACTTTATACATCAACAAGCTTCAGATGTATTTATTACAAAACATTAAAAAGCCATGCAATAGAGCACAGAAACAAACACATTCACTTTTCCCAAGGCATGAGTTTCAAACATAGGTGCTCAAAAATGCTAAACAATTCTCTCAGTGTTTGAAGGCACAGACATCACAAAGGGACAGACTTGCTGCCACCTCTTGGCTAAGCCATGACTGTATGCACACTCTTACCTTAAATAAGATGGGAAATATGATGACTGAAACCTCAGTAAAAGCAGTTTCAGCTGAAGTTTTGTATGTAAATTACTTTAACTAATTTTCCAAGGTGCAGTAAACTGAGTGCATGCTCCTAAGTCACAGTAAGTTCTCTGAACTTTTGTTAGCTTGGATCCCCTCTGCTCCAGCCACAGAGATTCCCAGCTTCATTCCTCCAGATTTTCCTTAGCTTTGGGTCACTCAGATCCAACTCAGCACAACCCAACTGTAAAAATCAAAGCCTCACATCCTAACTTTTAATGGGATGACCTGAACATGTCTGCTGAATGAGCTCCTTGCAGCAAGCTCCTCTACCTCACATTCCTGAAGCCAGCATGGGAACCCACACTACCTCAGCTTCTACTCCATCACTGCCAAGATCTCTAGAGAAAATTATTAAGAACTACCTCCCTACCAATAACCTCAGACTTCCCCAGGAAGGAGAACATACCCTTGTCTGTCGTGCTCTTGCCATGGTCAATCTGGCCAGCACAGTCTGCTGTTGTACAAATGGAAGGAGGAAAGGAAAGGGCAATCTGTATCACAGAATGGTTGCAGCTGAAGGGATCTCTAGAGGTGATCTTGTTCCATGACTCCACTCAAGCAGGGTCACATAGAACTGACTGCCCCAGATCATGTCCCGACAGCTTTTGAACACCAACAACGAAAGAGGCTTTACAAACTCTCTGGGCAACCTGTGCCAGTGCTTGGTCAACCTCACAGTAAAAAAGTGTTTTTTCATGTGGAGTGAGGTGCAGTCTCAGCTAAAGAACTTGCCTCAGCTACCTCCCATCTGATAGAAAGCAAAGGTAGCACGCTTCACTGGGCTGCAAAATAAAGGACCTCCTTCTGCCTCTGAAGTTTCTCATTTCCATCCAGACGGCCTATGGGACCACCCTCACAGATGTGACCTTCTTTTTGCAACTACTGCCCTAAGACACCAGTCATGTACATTTTATGAGTGATACAATTAGCACGAGAAACACTTTTTTTACTCACTTCCACACAGACTCCCACTCCTTAACAACCACAAGAAGCTGCAGGTCCTGGATGTTCATGTCTTGCTAGAAACACACTAACGTGAAATAGCCAAGTACTGATTTTCTAAAGCCAAGCATCAGCTGCAAGAGTCGCAAGCAAAAACATGTGCTTGATATGGAATCAAAAAACCTTTTTTTTCATTGAAACAGCATACCCATTGGGGGTCAGTAGGCCTTCTTAATCCCTAATGACAACCCTGCTGCTTCTGCTAACAGCCCTTCTGCTCCGGAGGTGATAAACTGAGCACAACCCAGCCCGCAGCTTCCACACCAAGCTGGTGGCAAGCTGGATGCCGCCTCTAAGATCAAAAACACGTATGCTGAATGTGATAGATGAA
>VZZY01000415.1:0-27845 GCA_013400335.1 Eurystomus gularis
AAAGAGGAATGATTTGGAACACGCTTAAGCCTACCCACCCACTTAAGCAAGGTATTTAGACACAACAGGTCTGTGGTTTGGCGCTGACAGACATTTACTCTACGAAGACATGAAAGTTGTAATTTCCCATAATGAATAGTAACTGCTTATTAGCTGATCCCTCCTTTCCCAACTCTGTTTTATGTGCGATCTTGGCAGAAGTGCAGTCGCTCAGCTGCAGGTGGGAGATAGGGAGTAAACTTAAATACGCAGGAAGAAAGAAAGAGTTTATCAGAAAAATGCAGTAAGAGAAATGTAAAAAATTTGCAGGACAGTAGGTTCAGGAAGGATTTTCCTCTCTGGATGAGTAGTTCACCCTGACTTGCCTGCGGGTGGGAGCGCAGTGGTTTCCAGTCTCCTCTCCACGGCAGCTCCTGTCCGATCTTGCTGGAGATGGCTGGTCAGGATCAGGACTGGATGCACCCTTTAAATTTTCTCCTCAGGCTGCGGCTGTTAACACAGAGTTGATTCAGTTCAAGGACTTAAGTGGCACCCAGCAATTCTCTCTGCATTTCTTCCAAGAAGAGGGCATTGCAAAGGCTTTTCTGCCTGCCTGTTTTTGCCATCTGATTTCAATTTGTGATATCCCGAGCCTCACCTGCAGCTCTGTTTCCCTGAATGATCCCATAAATGAACACGATTTCAGTGTTTTGTGAGCTCTGCCTTGTTGGAAGGAATGAGTCTTTTTATCTCCCAAGAGCCTAACAGGTCCCAGGACTGTAATTACCACCAAATGGTGCAGGTGGGAGTGAAACAGGTGGGTCTGAAGATAAAGGACAAGCAGCCACACCATAGTCATCACAACCACTAGAGCCTAACTAGGACCCTGGGGCTGTCTCCGCAGGAAAGTTGGCTCTGAATGGCCTGTGGAGAGAAAATAACACTCTCATGTCCTCTTGGCAGTCCCATTAGTGCTGTCAAGAGCCTGGCAGAGCAAGGCAAGGGTTTGAACTGTCATTGTCTACCTTGCAATCACTCTGCAAGGGGAGTATCATCATCTTCCAGGCTGTCCATCAGGGAATAAAATTCCCCCTCCAAGAAAAGGCGAGTGGAGAAACGTCTCGACGGGGACTGTTAACGTATAAATGCAGTCACCCTGAGTTCTTCTTTGGCTGTTTTCCCATCCCAAGAAAGTTCTGATGATTTTAAACTCTTGGTTTCCCTTGTTTGCAAGAAGGAATGGCATCTCAGACTCGGTTCCTGCTGTGGTCTCTGGATGGGGTTACTGAAGGAGATGGGGTGGGGGGTGTTGTTAGTTGGACCCAATCCTTTTTGCTACCACACAGACCAAAGGTTACACCAAAGAGTTAAACACCAACAGGAGTGATCAGCTTTGGATGGTGTGATTATGTACAGAAACTTCTGTCAGATGCTACAACCTTCATTGTTACCTTCTAATCCCACCTACATAGGCAAGCCCAGGGGCCCAAGAATACTCCCCGTATGTGAACCAAAGCAGCAAACAGGTTAATAAAGAGTAACAACCAGCTCCCACCCTGTGTGCACCAGCTGACAGCCCGGGGAAGAGGAAGGGCTGTGCGGGGTGGAGGACAGAGCAACAGCCCAGCACACGCTCTGTGGCAGCGTGCTGCAGGCAACACAGCCTCAACTTGGGGAATTTTTGCTTAATTTAATTTCTTGCCAATTAACACCAACTTCGGATACATACTTGGGTATTGAGGGAAAAAAAAAAAAAGAAGATAATTTAAAAATACTGAAGAAAACACATTACATACCACTCCCCAGGGTTCAGCTAGAACCACACGCTTTTCCCATCTCCTCCCCACCCCATCTAAGTCAGTAAGGGTTAATGCTGCCCTTTGCTTGTCAGTGGTTTCCCCCCACTCAAACGCTGGTCACCCCCAGCCACAGTCCCTCAGCGATGTCCCTGCCCTGGTGTGGGTCACCCTCTCAAACCTCAGGAGTTTACACCTGACACAGAGCAGAGAGCGGTGACTGAGCCCCGCAGAACGTGGACGGGAGGTTTCCGCGTCCCCCGCCGCGTCTCTGAAACAGAGGTTACGGTATTAATATAGATCCCGCTGTCACTTCATTGAAATGACAATGGACTGATTGCATTAAGCGCCCTGTCAGCTAGTCATTAAACGCCTGATTGAAGACTGTCACCGATGCTTTTTCTCTTTTAATTAAAGCGGGCGCTCTGGAAGGCAGGCTGGAAGCCAGCACACGGCCCCGGCAGCTCCGGGCTCCTGCCATGGGTGCTGGGCTGGGGGAGCCCAGGGAGGACCCTTCCCCCCGCTCCCCTCTCATTCTGACTTTGGAGAGAGTGTTAATTAAAAACCGTTTCAAGGCTTCATCTGCTGAGGCTCCTTTCTTAATGAGCACACCCTATTAGCAGTAAAACTGTATAACACAAACAAGGTTTTGCGTATTTTCCCATTCTCTTCTACATTTTGCCAGAGCGATAACAGAAGATGGATGATCCGTGGGTGTTTCAGCTGATTAGGAGCCAGATTTTTGTTTTCTCCGTCCCTTTCTTGCCGGGTGTTATGAATGTCCAGATGAGGGAGGTTTCATCTGTGTCAACAACCCTGGGAAGCGAGGCATGCGCGTGCAGAGGGCTCCCAACCGTGTCTGGGTGGCAGTTAGCACACGCCGAGAGTGTTGGTGGCATGAAGACCAGCTCCCAGAGGTGCCCCAGAAAACCAAGAACGCAATAGCAAAGAATAAATACATTCAGTCAGGAAAAAAAGTGGCTTTGCCGGTGCTGAAATACACGATCTTGAGCCTTTCTGAAGGCTTCATTTACACGGGACAGCATCCACCCTTCTGCGAAGGTGGGCACCTCGTTCAGGTGTTTCATAGAAACTGAATCATTAAGGTTGGAAAAGACCTCCAAGATCATCAAGTCCAACCGTCAACCCAACACGACCGTGACCAGTAGACAATGTCCTGAAGTGTCATGTCTAATACACTTTTCTAGAACCCCTCCAGGGATGGTGACTCCACCACTGCCCTGGGCAGCCTGGTCCAGTGCTTGACCACTCTCAGTAAGGGAATTTTTCCTAGTATCCAACCTAAACCTCCCCTGGAGCAACTTGAAGCCATTTCCTCTTGTCCTATCGGTAGTTACCAGGGAGAAGAGACCCACACCCACCTCTCTACAACCACCTTTCAGGGAGCTGTAGAGAGCAATAAGGTCTCCCCTCAGGCTTCTCTTCAGCACAAAGTTCTGCCCCGCTCCGCAAGGCTGAGGCGGGGCTGTGGAGGGAGCGGTGGGCGATGCAGCTGAGCATCCTTCTCTGCTCACTGCTTCAAACAGCACAGCCCAAACCACCGCTTTGGAAACCTGCGCCTTGCCTGGCGGCTCTGATCCGTGCCAGTGCTGTTTATACAGAGCCACATGCCCGTGGCTTGAAATGATGGAGGGTGGTAATTTCTGAATTCTTCAGAGGAATAACAAAACCCAAATATTATATTCGAGTATAGAGTCTCCAAAACCCCTATTAACAGGCTTCTCTTCATTATTCCTTTGATTTGCACAGTGCTGTCTTAATGCAGGCTAAATGTAATTATTTCTCATTGCTGTTTTCGCTGTATTAGTAAAAGCTAATGCCAGAGGGCCTTGTTCAAAAACTGCCTGTATAAATATTGTTAAAAATAAATGCATAACATTAATTCTCCATCGTTCATGTCACTGTTTATTTAATGCTCTAAAAAGCTAATTACCACTAATTTTATTCTACATCTTCTTCAGGTCTTACAGTCTCGGCACTATAAGATAAAAGAATTAATTGTTAATTAGCATACCTTTTTGGGAGAACACTTTTTGCTTTATCCAAGATTACAAGAGGAGTGAGAGAGGGGGAAGGGGAAGAAACGAAGCTCTCAATATTTCTGCCAGCTATGGTGCCAAAATAGGCTTTTTCTTAAACAACAACACAAAACTTTTATCTGGCCCTGGGGAGGAGAAGTACAAGCTGTGGTGTGTGAAGCCAATAAAAAGCATCAGTATTATTATTAGTTTTCCTTGCACTGAATGTCTGAACACATTGTACCCGACTGTGTCTGCAGGCTGATGGATTTGTAAAATGGGAAATGATGTCGCTGGAATTTCAGGCACCCACCACCGAAAGCCAGGGTGCCCTTCACTGTGAAACGACTTCAGAGGCAGCGGGAACGGTAACTCTGAACTCTCAGCAAGGTGATGTTGCATTTGGAGGAGCATTGGTGGGGCATGCCCAACGGCGCAGTGCCCTTTCCAGGACATCCTAATGCCCAGGGGAAGCTGGAGAGACCTCCAAGCTGGGCAACCAGGAATGAGATGTCTCACATTTCCGCCTCAAAATGTCTAAATGCAGTCAGAATCACTGAGGATTAGATTTACACTGCTCACCTGAAGGCCTGTGCTTGTTGCCTCACTTTACTCCGACTCCCCCAGCCATAGTGCTGCCTCTCAAGAGTCAGATGACACAAGCAGATCCCATGTAGAAGATATTCTGGCAAGAGAGCAGAGGGAGGACTGCAGCATATGTCACCCCACAGCACCAACAGGACTCCTGCACACTTTTTATTCTGGGGTAGAGAAGGTGTGAGCTTGGTCAGCACAGGCTACACCACCCCTACCCCACACATAGTGCCTTCCTTCCACGCTAAGGACAGGCTCCTGTAGGGAGAGACTACAGGACAAAGGAGACATTTTCATCTTTCTACCCTTTCTGGGTCATCCCTAGCCCAGACCAGATGGTATTTCAAGGAAGGGATGAATCAGGGGTGGTGGGCTCCTGTGGAAAGGCAGTGTTCCTATTCCAGGATTCCACCCACCAACCTCCAGTCCTTCACTTCAGTGCAGTTGCCTGTCTCACTTACAAGCGTTATGGGCACAGATGTTTATGGTGAGCTTGACCTTGACAGCGGCAGCTTTGCAGGTGTGGTGGGTTAACCTTGGTTGAGTGCCAGGTGCCCACCAAGCCGCTCTATCACCCCCCCACCTTTTCCCCTCTCCCTTCTCAGCAGAGCAAAAANCTCCTTCTCCCTAGCTTTATAGCTGAGCTGACGTCATATGGTCTGGAATACCCCTTTGGTCAGTTTGGGTCAGCTGTCCTGCTTGTGTCCCCTCCCAAGATCTTGCCCACCCCATCCCACTGTGGGGGGAATGTTGGGAAGAGCCCTGGTGCTGTGCGAGCCCTGCTCAGCAGTAGTCACAACACGGGTGTGCTATCAACACCCTTCTGGTTCCCAGCACAAAACACTGAGCCATGAGGGCTGCTATGGGGAAAACCAGCTCAGCCAGACCCACTACAGCAGGTCACGGGAACGGGCATTTCACAAACTTCATCCTGCAGAAGCCAAGACCCTGTCAAACATCACCATGCTGACACACCAAACACACTCCTCTCCCCAGCTTAAGCCTCTGGTCAGCCAAGAGGGGCAACACTGAGTCAGGTTTAGTCCTCAAAGTAGTTTCCTTGCCCTTGGGCCCAAGTTTCCAGCCATCCCCTGCCACAAATTCTCTACCACATTCCCAGAGCAAGGGGCCACCGTTAATCTTGGCTGCAACAAGCACATCTCGGAGCCTCGCCGTTCGGTGTCGCGATGGGAGCGCGCTGTTTCTGCCAGAGCAAACTTGCTGGCTTTGTGAGGTATTTATAGTTACGTCGCTTTTCTCCCTGGCTAATTGGAAATGTCAGGGAACTTTTAATTTGTAACAATGAAATGAAACTCTTCCGCCCCGGAATTTACATAAATTAAGGGGAGTTTGCACACATACATTTCCTGGAAGAAAAGACAAAAAAGGAACAATTTTAGGATGAGTTTCCTACTTGAAATATTCACGAAGCCAGGCATAAAAATATAGGAACTGACTAGACAGACTTGAC
Organism: Eurystomus gularis; assembly: GCA_013400335.1. NCBI lineage: Eukaryota > Metazoa > Chordata > Aves > Coraciiformes > Coraciidae > Eurystomus > Eurystomus gularis. The sequence continues at coordinate 5,880 of VZZY01000415.1, forward strand.
AAAAAATAAAATCGAGGATGGAGCCATGGGGACAGTTTAAAAGCATGTTCTGCTAGGCTTCAGGTAGGAATGTTCCTAGTAGGGCCCCGCACTCCCTGAAGGATCTTGAGGGGCTGGAGCCTGTCCAGAGAAGGGCAACAAAGCTGGGGAAGGGTCTAGAGCAGGAGTGTGGTGAGGAGCAGCTGAGGGAGCTGGGGGTGTTGAGCCTGGAGAAAAGGAGGCTCAGGGGAGACCTTCTGGCTCTGCACAACTCCCTGACAGGAGCTTGGAGCCAGGTGGGGTCGGGCTCTTCTCCCAGGGAACAAGCAACAGGACAAGAGGAAACAGCCTCAAGTTGCACCAGGGAGGTTGAGGTTGGACATGAGGAAGAATTTCTTCGTGGCAAGGGCTGTGAAGGGCTGTTTGAGGCTGGGCAGGGCAGTGGTGGAGTCCCCATCCCTGGAGGGGTTTCCAAGCCGTGGAGATGTGGTGCTGAGGGACGTGGTTTAGTGGTGCCCTGGCAGTGCTGGGGGAATGGCTGGCCTGCGCATGATGCTGCCCTGTCAGCGAGTCAGCACCTCACAGCTGGGCTATGTCTGTCCAGTTGCCCAGCCCCAGAAAGCGAATGAGCAGTGGAGGTCTGGCTGGTTGCAGGAGGGGATTAAATCCACCTGGCACATCAGCCACACTCAGACCTGCAGGTCAGCCTCTGCTCTGGCCTTCATTAGAGCAGGTTGGGTCCCACCACACAGAAGTCAACTGGAGCTCTGCTCCAGCCGGCAGTCAAAGAGCTCTGCTGGGCTTCAGCAGGTCTCTGCTTCAGGCCATTTCTGAAAGGGATTTGTGGGTTGTTATTGTTTTTTTGCTAAAAACATTGGGTTTCTTGATTGTTCGCTGCTTTGCAGAGGTTCATGCAGCCTTAACGAGATGCCTTTGTGAGGAACTACAAACCGAAAGCCTCAACCCTGGACTGGGCTCAAGGAGACAGGACTCTGGGGTGGAAAACGAGCATTTATTCAGCAGCAGCAACCGGTGGTTTCTGTTGCTGCTCAGCAGGAAGGGCGAGCCTGAAAAATTCAGTGCTTATGGCTTGTCCTAGCTTCATCTAAGCATCTGTGCACATCCATGACCTATTACCTACTCCCAGTAAATATTTAAATCTCAGATAGCTTAGCAGTTTTTGGCTATTTTTATTGTACCTGCAGCCAGAGCACAGTGAGGGTCAGTGATTCAGCTGCCAGCGTAATTCACACACAGTATTCTCCAGCGTTATCCTATGAATCTACTATTAACCTGCATTATTCCATTAATTCAATATTTATCTCTGGTGCTGTTAATGGACTATTTGATTTAACAGTACATGAATATTGCATCCTGCCGCAGTAAGAGAAAAGGTGGAATTAGAATTTAAAACCAGAACAGGATAATAGCTAATCTAATACACTTGCGAAATTGTTAAACACAAATTCTGCCAGGCTTACCCCAACCGTGGGGCTGACATTTCAATCCAGTTAGCACAGATGGAGCATTTTGTAATTTGTACAAAGGGACATACTCCACGAAGGATGCTGGAACCCTGATAAGTTCACATCTGTTAGACGTTTCATACGGTTTGCTACGGCTATGCAAAAATTCACATTTCCAGGGCTAAAATATGTCTTGGATGAGCAATAACAGCTTGAATTAGCCTTGACACTTTATCATTGTCAGTCGTGACGGCACGAGGACACAGCCTGCAGAAAAGGTCCAGGCCCCACATGAACAACCCATACGGTGGAACTAGGCTTGGAGACCTGTGAGTCCGTTCCCTATTTCTATGTCCTTGTGTCTCCAAAATTGCTCAGAAAATCTTTCGAGTTCCCAGACAATGTTCCCATACCAACTGAAACCAAGTAGTGATGGTAACACAGGCTTTGAGATAAGCCTGAACTCTTCTATAGCTCTTTTTTGGGCCAACAATGGACACCTGACAGATGCTTGACTAGCATCTTCCAGATAATGGCCACATTTCCATGTGAAACTGCCAAAGATGGAGAACTTTCCACTGTTTGTTCTAGTGGTTGATCATTCTCACTGCTAATGTGTTCTGGCACCTTTCTCATCCCTCTTGCTATACTTTCAAAATATTTTTCTGTTGCTCTTTCCTACAGAGCTCTTTAAAGGGTCTAAGATCAACTCACGTCTAGCTTTTTACACTTTAAAATCTCTTAAGATCTTAGCAGTGGTCTGAAATGTTTGCAGAAAAAAGAAAACAGCTGGAAAAAAACCCCAGAAAGTGAAAGCTGGCCACCCTGAAGACCTCTGTTCCATGGCTTGGTTCCAAAACCTGCACAGCAGCTCTGGGCTGCCATCTGGGCCCCTTTACCCTTGCTGAGCCTACTCCACCTGGTGAACCTTCTTCTTCTTGAAATTTCCCCTCCTGCACTAAAGAGGACTTTGCACAGAAGCTGACAGCCTGTCCTGCACCTCTTACTCCATTCCTAATGCACAGCTCCTGGGAGGGGTTCAAGAGCTCTCTTTCCTTTCCTTTGAAATGCTTTGGCAGATTCCTGATCAGGGCTTTAAACAAACAAAGAAGGTGCTGTCTGCAGACAATCCCCTTTGAGTTTTCTCTTGATTCCACTGCAGGCGAGAGAGGGGATCTGAAGCTTTTACCAGGGCTTTGTGGTTACCCCGGCAGCACAGATCGATGGAGCTTGTTTATACACACCTCATTATCCTGTCTCTGACTCCAGAAGCTCCCACTTACCCAGGTCATCAGAGAATACCTTTAAGTAGGTCAGTTCAGGGGAGGAGAGGGCACTTACCCACCCTCCCTGTTTAGTATTCAAAATTTGCACTGAATTTCCCATCTATCACGGGGTGGTGAGTGTTAATTACACGGGTGACGAGAAGCCAGGGAGAGTGAAGGCAGCATCAATCTTGCCCTTCTGGTACCTGTCAGAATATTCATGCAGAGTTTTTCCTTGTCCCCGCTTCTGCTCAAGCATGTAATGACAAGAGGTTTGGGGCTTTTTGGCGGGGAGGAGGGGGAAGTTCAGCCTTCTCATACCATGAGAGCCTCCTGCTCTAACGGGATGTTTCCAGAACTGCACTCCTGCAGCTTGGGGAATGGAAAGGACAGTCTTGCTCTTGTAGGATACACAGAAGCATTTGCCAGTTGTGGTTTCTCCCGGGCTCCTTTCAGCAGTTGAAGGCGTTAGCAAGCCAAGCTTTTACGGGGACTGTAACAGAGCAATGTTGAAAGGAGATAGCTGCTATCTTGCGAGCGCAGGCAGTGATGAAAGGAAATCAGGGTCAAGGATCAGAGACTCTGCGTGGCGCAGATGGATCAGACGTGCAGTGTATCAAATCGATGCGATAGCTCTCACCTCCGTGTCGACAGCACCCAGGGCTGTGCTGGAGGAGCAGCACAAAGGGAGGTTTTCTCAGATTCACTTGCTGCAGCGTGGTCAGCCCTGTCAATACGCCACAATGACTACCACGCACAGAGGACCAAGCTCCTCCTCGGCTTCACCTCAAAGTCTGATCCGGGGAGAGATCTCGACAAAGTGCTGAGTAACAGTGTTCGTCCTGATGCTGCATGATTGAATCTGAGTCTGGGCTTTGGTACGGGACCTAGTTCACCATAACCCCTCAGTAAATGTCTGCAAGGGCCTGCCAAGTTGTTGCGACATAGAAGTGCTGCTCAGCTGATCCAGTGCCTTCCACAACCACCTCACAGCTCCCTAGCCATGGGCTGCTTGGACCTTCTGGATACTTGGACCTTACTGCTGGAGAGCAGTCCATCTGCTGATTTCAGTAGATGGACTGAAATGAGATGCCTGGGCCTTTCAGCTGAGGTCTTCTGTCTAGGTCTGGGCCGATCTTCCTCATACAGGGAGCATGAAACCCTCATTTTTTTTTCACCCTTACACATTAGATTCTTTGAAATACCAAAAGTTCCCCACAAAGACACACAATATTTCTCTGTGCAGTTCTAAAAAATATGAAATCAAAGAACTGCTGGATGAGGTTCTAGCTTGTCTCAAACTCAGGGAGGCATCATAACACATTTTTTTGTCTCAACAGCTTCCTGATGAAACACATCTCCAGCCCATGCTACCCACAGGCCAGCCTGGGCCTGCAAGCAGTGGAAATACTGTAGCTCTGAGAAGCCAGGAGATTCTCACTCCCCTTTGATCTCACTTAAGCATCAGCACCGAAGCAGAATTCTAAAAACACAGGATGAAAGAGACGGGCTGCTGAATATGAGGTGATCAGCTGCTTTAATGATGAAGGCCCTGGGTCCATGGATGGACTCAATTTGGTTCCAACTGCATTTAAGTAAAATACTGCAACACATTTTTGTTTGGAATCATTGAATTGTTTAGGTTGAAAGCAACCACTGGAGATCTCCGGTCCAACCTTTGGTTCTGAGTAGGCCAAACTGCAAGGTTAGATGCAACTTTATGGTTTTAATGGACCTCCCTTGATGTCTGCCAGCATGTTTCTCTTTCCAGGAGCAAGGAAAAAGGCCGTTCCTTTCAAGCAGTCTTCCCACAGCGTCTGCACAACAGGTGCAAGTTTGGGGAATGCAAGAATTATATCACATGACAAATGTTTCCCCTTCTGAATCCAAGCTGTCCTATTTTTCCAGTTATAAAAGACACACTTCCAGATTTTATTGGCAGCTGTGTGCAGTGGAATTGTTTTCATCATCACTAGAAGAGGCAGGAACCCACCCCACAAGCTCTGATCTGAGAATCACGGTTATACTTTGAGTTTTGACTGTCAGACAGAAGTGGTTAACAGAGCTTGGCGAGCTCTACCAGCAGTTCTCACCTCTAATTCCCCTCTTCTTTTTTCTCCACTGGTTGCTTGTTTGTCCTGAGCCCCTGTTTGAGTGAAGGGTGTCAGTTATTGCAGGTAGTCGCTGATTTAAGGCTCCATTCCTGTTGGGAACGGGTTTGTCTCAGGGTATGTGAGAAAGTGGCAAAGGCTTTTTTTTCGCCAAACAAAAAATACAGAATGCATTTTCAATTAGACATTCCCAGCTGGCTCCAGTAATTACCTTTAAGGGGTTTGGCTGTTTGATTACCTGTAGCTAGAGGGAAAGCTGCCCCAGTTCACATTAATGCCCTTCCTTCTTTTGTTTCACTTTTATCACTCACTAGAAAATCACTAATGATGTCAAACTCAGGGTTCAGAGGGTTTTTACTTTTTTTTTTTTTAATTATTGTAGCATTCTTCTGATCCAAGAGATTGAGTTGAGACAAGTGGGACCTGCACTCAGCCCTTCACCCCTTAGCATGCATTAGCTTGGAAATGCCACATGGGCACAATGTTCCCGTGGAAGACAAATCCTGACCTTCAGACATCTCCTGTTCCTGTCCTAAGAAGAAACCTCTGAAAGAAATTAATTAGATTATTACTTAAGGCATCAGCCAGGAAGAGGCAGAACCTGTATGTTGCTGTCTCCATGGTACAGCCAGCTAAGAGCTGGCAGCCTTTGCTTGGTCGGTCATTGCAACCCTTCTGGTGGTCCATGGAGAGGAACGAGCACTTACACGTGCAAGTCCTCCTTCCAGTCTGCAGAGTCTTCCACTCTGTGGAAATGCTGCCTTCTCTCTACCCACTATTGGCAAAGCTTAAGCAATTTAAACGAAGTGCCTGACTTTTAAAAGGCTACAGTTAGGTGGGATGAATCACATCTCACCTAGCAGGATGGTGAGAATAAGTGAGCGCTTGGTTCTTTGGTCAGCTCCGAGGAAGCCCTCACTCATCTTCAGCCCATCCAGAACGGCAGTTCTGTTGCTTACCTCCTAGATGGAATGAGGAAAGCATCAAGAACAATCTGGTACATCAGCGAGTACATTGGGTTTAAACAGAAATGAATCAGTTCATGTTGGAGGTTTCTGTATCCCTTGAAACCTTTGGAAAAGTTACATTTAGGTCAGTATCAAAGCAAACCATCATTTCATCCTGCCAAGGCTAAGTAGTCATTTTGCCAGTGTAGAAACTGGCTTTTTAAAATTTTATATATTATTTTCTCTCTTTTTTTCTCTCTCTCTCCCTTTTCCTCGAAAACATTCATCAAAGCTGGTTCAGGTTCATAAATAATTATTTTTAACTCGGCCAGAAAATGGAAAGAGCAGAGCTGAAGCTCACACTCCCTTCCCCATCCACAGCCTGCCAACCTGGTCAGGACGAGGATTTTCAGATGCAAACACTTCTGCGCTTTGACATAAAAGTCATCCGGATAAAGGATGACTTCAAACGGGTTGTTGCCCACTTTCCCCTCTGCAGGGGTTTCTGGCTCCAGACACAGCCCAAACGGAAAGGTGATGACTGCATCATGGCAGATGATTCCTGCTTACCTCTTTCTTTACTCAGCTGTTTTAAAAAAGCCGTAGGTGATGATTTCCCGCTTGCACATCCCTCACTGCAGTGATAAACGCAACAGAGCATTGCCCATTTTCTATTAGAAATTAATGCTGATGTATGAATGTGCCAATGTTTATAATTAGCACAGTAATGTACAGGCCGTGCTCCTTACGGCTAATTCTTCATCTCTATTATTATTCACTTGTTGGTGACAGTGACGGTTTTCCACCTCGTAAAGTGACAAGACTCACAAGTCAACACTGTTTAACGCATTAAAGGTGTCTGACATTAAAAAGAACACAAAATCCAGATGCACTGTAAGGTAACGGAGAGCACAGTTTGAGTGGGGCCATTGCGTACAGAGAAGTCCTTCATGGCATGGCCCCAAACGAACCCCCGAGATATGATAAATACACCTGTCAGGCCCAGGGACCAGGAACATCCCTCTCCTTGAGCATCAGCATTTCAGAACAGCACACTTGTCATTTTTGCATCGAAAGGAATGGCTGGATTTTCGAGGGGCTCAATGAAGCTATGATGGTGGCTACAGCACAGAGACAGCTGACAAAGCTTCACCCAGGCAAACTCCGTCTGGATCTGCGGTCCCACGTGGATAGAAGATGCAGAATTGTGTTGATACCATCAGTGTTTTATCTTACAAGCAAATTCTGAAAATACTGACAGACCCCTTTTAAGGCTGCTTTTATTTTAATAGAGCACTTTCATTCCATTTGAAATTACTTTTCACTTTGGAGTTATATTTTGAATCTCAAAATTGACCTTAAAATTAAGCGCATTTATTCACAAACCTTCTTTATTTTTTTTCCATGATCAAAAGTTCTGACTCAGAACTTCACCAGCAACCAAGTCGTTTCATTCAGGCTGGGGTAAAGTTTTAACTTTGACTTGGCATCATGAGTAGAGAATTGGGCTTTGAGGGAATGGACCCCTTAGCATCACAGTTTTGTCCTTGTATCCCTCTTTCCCTAGAGGGAAAGCAAACTGTCAGCGGTCTCCACAATTAGAGGCCTGAAGAGGAACCTTCAGATCCTTTCTAGCACCAGTTTTCCGCTTCTTTATCACCCTGCTTCCCACAGAATATTGCTTGCACCCTCCCCCCAGGTACCACCCATCATTGCCCCCATTTCATTCCCAATTGTAAGCCTGTCCCAGGGGCACTGGGCACAATGGGGTGTCCCTGAGCACTCCGCTTTGCTTCTGTGCACGGACTGGATTAGAAACCACCAGTGAAAATGTTAGTGTCCCCAGATCCGCTGTCACTGCACCTCTACCAACCGCTGAGGAATCGGATTCACCCCGCAAAGCCTGCCCTGGGGCAGGCACCTTTGGTGCTCTCCTTCGCGGTGCCAAACAATGGCAACACCAAGAATCTTGCTTCATTTATGGCTTTCGCGGGGCTGAATTCAGAATTCCCACGTCCGATTAAAAGACGAGCTTTAAAGAGTAGTCCTCTCGCAGCCCTCATCCTGGCTTCTCAGATTGGGTCTCCAGGCCGTGCAGCGCGGTGGGTTGTACCCATATTGCGGTAAATGCAGTAACACGCATTCTACATGACCCAGGGGGCTGGCAATGATATTACACAGCACAGTCGTATTTCATTCAATCAGATACAGGCACAAGAGAGAACTGGGTATTAAAATGAAGGGAAAAATTATATTAGTTAGAAATTGGTTTCAAAACCAGAGCCCCCACTCAATTGCATTTCTTTCTCTCTTGGCCAAGCCCTAAAACGCTGAGAGACGACCCCTGGACTGGTGTAAATTGCAAAAGTTAATGTGGCCATGATGCTTTATGATGAAGTTCTGACTTGTATTAGTTGTACGCCAGTGTAAGCCCTCTGAGTGCCAGGAAATTATTCCAGCTTATAACTGAGAGCTGTATCTGGCCCCCGAAGAGTAACTGTAGTCTATAGCACACCACTAATGGTTTTATTAAGAACCTTCCAGTTCTCCTGCTATTTTACGGGAACGTTTTTGCAATAGATGGGCAAGTATTTTATCACTAGGAACAGAAGAGAAAAATACTCCCTAAAATTTTCTGGGTGCTAGAATATCTTGGTTCAAGGATAACTACTTGTAAGCAACTTTCTCTGTTGAGGAGCGGCAGGATGAGGCAAGAGGGGTCTATCCTAATTCAGATCCCTGCGGGAATTGCCATGACATGAAGATCTAGCCTAGGATGGACCTGCATGTCTACCCAAAGCGCTGTAGCACTTTTGAGAAAATGGACATGCTTACCCAGAAGTATTTTTAACAATACTGTTGAAATCCTGCACTTCTTTATTTAAAATTCCGCCTTTTACTATCTTAATTAATTTGGGGTTCTGACTAAATGTAGGGGCTTCAGTCACAGCTCAGCAAACTGGCCCCATTAATTGGTGGTTAGAATGGAACAGACTATTTCAGTTGGAAGTGACCTACAAGGATCACCTGGTTCAGCTTCCCAAACACTTCAGGACTGACAAAGAGTTAAAACAGCCTATTAAGGGGATGGTCCAAATGCCTCTTCAACACTGATGCCCCTTCAGGAAGCCTCTTCTTGGGCTTGACCACCCTCTTGGTAACAAAATGCTTCCTAATGTCTAGTGTGAACCTTCCCTGATGCTGTAGAGAGCAATGAGGTCACCCCTCAGCCTCCTTTTCTCCAAACTAGACAAACCCAGACCCCTCAGCTGTTCCTCACGTGTCATTCCTTCCAGCCCTCACCAGCTCTGTTGTCCTCCTCCTCTGGACACATTCAAGCACCTTCACATCCTTCTCAAATGCTGAGCACTGCTCGCAGTGGTGAAGCTGCACCAACACTGAATCCAGTGGGACAATCTTGACTGGCTGGCAAGATTTTCCATACCAATCACTGGAGACTTGCAAGAGGAGGCAGCAGTTCCTTCTTTGTGACCTAAAGGTGATACTGAGCCCCAGCTCGCGTTCAAGAGTGGCTGTGACTGGAGAGTTTGGTCTCAGAGGCTGTGCCCATGCTATTCTGCAAGGCAGTGGAGCACAGGAGCAGCCATAGCCTGCTTGGCTTCTCCTCTTCCCTGCTGCCACCCCTCCTGCCCACTCAGCCTCTGTGCCTTGCCAACACAGCAGGCTTGCATGAGGGAACATGCTCAGACAGCCTTTTTTGTGTGTCATCAAATGCAATCACCACCTGACTCAGGAGCAGATGGTCCCTACAGCAGATTTATCCAGCAGCCAGCAATCTTGGGCCCTCCTGAGAAGGGATGAGAAGAAATCAAACATCTCATTTGTATTATCTCTGGTTCTGTATTAACCTGTACAGCATGCAAGGTATAATAAGCAACGGAATGGGCTTCATAAAGTAACATGTCCACAATCATCTAGAAGAGCATTTCCCCCATTGTCCCTGCTCATTGCAGGAAGGCTGGACTAGGTGACCTTTAAAGGTCCCTTCCAACCCAGCCCATTCCTTGATTCTATGATTCTAGCCGATGGAGAAAGTCGTTTTACTTCCCTAAAACAGCAGTGCACAGACCTGCAGGTCTGCCTGGCCTTTGGTCTTCTGCAGACATCCAGAGAAAAGCCTGTGATCTCCCTTTCTGCTTCTGCAGCTGGAATCAGGAAGGACTTTTGATTATGTCCCAGCAGTGGCCACACTGTGATAATTGTGCCAATGTGAATCTGGAATCTGTCCATCAACGGTTGTGGAACGACCCCTGGATTGTGCTGCCCTGTGTTGTTAGATTGAAAGTGGAGTAATTGGGACTGTCTGAGCTGACAAAGACTTGGAACAAGGCCATCGTTAATGTTCATTAGTAGATTTCTTTTTTTCAAATCTACCTCTAAAGTAAACAGCAGTTCCTCAAGACCAATTTAAAATCTATTTTTACTTCCATCCCTGAGAGTTTGGAAACGGGTTTTGAAGAAAGATTCTTTCAAAGTCTCTGGTGACTCGACTAATTAAATCAGGGGCCTCATGTGGAAAAAAATAGAGAGATAGACACACTTTTGTAGCCTCATTTTGTTCATTCCGCAATGAAAAAAAAAAATTTAGAGGTTTTTTTGTTTTGTTTTGTGCTCTACAAATTCCAGAAAAGCTTCTAAAGCAAATTATTGTCAAGAATAGCTTCCTCCTTTATGAAAAGGTGCTCACTAGCCCTGAAACACCACGTAATTTAGGGATGCAGAACATGAAACTATGATGACTTCTGTCATCCGTGTACTCAACCTTCACGTTTCCAGGCATTTGGCAGCCAGCTCATTCCCGCTGTTCTGCAACTTTTTACAAAGGACTGGCCAATATGGTGCTCTCTCTTGGCTACTTACCTTTCATTATTTATATCTTCTGCTTAAAACATGTGCAATTTTACATTGCAAGTGCATCTGTTTTTTTCCTCTTTTAAAATGTAAGTGGGTATTTAGTAATAGCACTTTACAGTTTTCTAATGGCTCCTCTCAGAGTGATTTGCAGACACTAATGACTGTGCTGTAACAACACTCCTGAGAGCAAGTCCTGTCATAATACTCTCCTCGGCTTTAACAGATGGCAAGACTGAAGCACCAATGTGGTATCTGTGATGGTGGGAAATCCTTATCACCCAACCAGCGCCCACCATCTGAGTCAGGAACTCAGTGGTTGTCATTTCCCCTAGAGTCCACCACTGGAGAATAACAGACACTGTTTGAAGCTCTGAAGGACTTTCTGAAATATCTCTCCACTGAGTGTAAATGGAGCAAAAGTCAATGAGGAGTGTACTTCAGACATCTGGTTTTATGGTGACTGTTCCTTGTTCTCCCCCTCTCTACCCCTTTGGAAAGATGTTTGCATGAGGGACACTCAGGAAAGAGAAGGTAATCCAGTGAAGAGTGTGAAGGCACTGTAGGGCTCCTTCCCTTCATGCTTTGACATGCCCAGGTCTGTGCTGGCAGATGTTTTCCAGCAGCGCCTTCCATATTCACTCATGGGCATTCGAACAAGTCCCTCTCTATTTCAGCCCTTCTTTTCTGAGAAGTTGAAAATGAGCATGAAAAATTGGATCTTCTCTCCTTGGCGTTTGCCCCCATTTCCCAATCCAAATCCAGACTGCTGAAGGTATGGAGAGCCTCAGAGCTCAGCTGCCGCACTCTCTGATAGACCTCACTGCCTTGTGGTGACATTTGCCATGGCAACAAGCAGAATAGCATCCCACCAGGGCCTTGCGTGACTTAGACTTGAGCTACTGCTTAAAGTCCCTCATGGCTGCTGAAGGTCAGCCCATGGCAGAAGCCTCAGATGAGGCTCTCTCTGAGGAACAATACACCTTCATTTGGGAAGGGACGGTACCAGCACCCTGTCCTGAGCTAAAACCATCCCTGCAGCAATAGAAGTTATTATTCCTGCAAATGGTAAAATTGCAACCCCTTCAGAAAAGTCCTCCTGAAAGGGCTACCGATGTATGAATAACAAAGAGGGAAGTGACTTGTTGAACTTGACACTTTGATTCACTATTTGCATAGTCGACATAAAAGAATACTGTCTGCACAAGGCTTTTATTGGCCCAGCACGCAAAGCATTAGACATAAATAAATCCCCGCAGCTGAGCGTGCCTGGCTGAGCTGCACCTGAAGCACGTTCAGTCCCGTTCCAGTCTTAACTGCTGTTTTGTCTGTTGGTTTGCTTCATGGAAAGCAAACACCAAAGAAGTATCTGAAATATAATAGCCATAAAAAATAAAATAAAGGGCAAGTGTTTTGTAGGGTTTTACATCCAAATCCAACATTTCATTGAGTAAACAGACTTTTTAAAAGTTCCCTTATCCTTTCTGGTTAGAAAGGATATTAAAATGAAACAGAATTTGGTTGTGGATTTTAAGCCCTCCAAAACACAGAAGGCCTTCATGACCCAGACAGTGAAGTGACCCAAAAGAAAGCTGGACGCCATTTTCCAAGCACAAGTCTAAGTTTTGAGCCCATTCCAAAATCATACAATAGCCCACTGAGGAGGTTTCATGGACACAGAGGTTGAGCCTTTTGGACGTGACATTTTTGCAGGAGGTCCTTAGTGCAGGAGGTCCTAAACAGTCACAGGTGAACAGCTTACAACACAAGCCACCATGAAGGGGTGCAGGGTTAGCACAGCACAGGGAGCTCCTAGGCTGGCGAGTCACAAAAAAAGCCATTCTTCTGGTCCTAGGGCTTTCAGTCTAGAAGATGGAGGTTTGATAGATCCAATGGCACTAGAAATAGTCTGGACCATTTCAGCAGTGATACTCATTAACTGCTGGGACGACTTCCACAGGTTGATGGCAGATTCTCCATCACTGAAAAATGTTTAGATGATCAATGACTGTACCTTCAGGGAACTTCTCTGATTACCTTGTCCAGAAGGTTAGATTGGCTTCTCATTGGTGCCGTTCTGGACTTAGTATCTATAAGTCTTTATAACACCGTGGTCTCCATTTAGTCTTACTACACAACTGACTTTGTCTTCATCGCCATTCTCATTATAAAATTGACTTCCAGAATGGAAACTGTCAAAACGCTTTGCTGAATGATTCCCAGGTATTGATTAGGCAACGACAGGATCTGTAAGGATGTATAATGTACGTACACTCAGATATACTGTGAACTATATACTGATCATGGCAGGAAAAAAATGAATCGTCCCTAAATTCCCTCTAATTCCCCTTTTACGAAATTACCACTTACTTGGTAGTATCAGTTTGTCACGTGCTCATTTACATGGGCATGTGTACACGTTTAGCACATAGTAACCCTGAATTGGTAATTAATGCCTGTATAATTGGAGAGGCACACTGGGAAGGTTATTACTTATACTGGGTCTGCACGTGGAGCATCTTCCCTCCCTGCTGCGCTGTTTCTCTCCCGCCCCGGCTCTGCTCGAGCCTGCACTGTTAACTTTCTTCCAGCAGTCACCTTGTAAAATTACACAAACAAACAGGAGGAGGAGGGAAAAATAAATAAGAAACAATTTCAGGTCTTGATATAACCGGCTTCTACAGTGCTTCAGATCAGATGTCAGCCCAGCTCAGCTAGTCGCTGCATTAACAGCATTACCTGGGGACGATCGCAATCTCTTTTACATTTGCTGTGGAAAAAAATTGACAAAACCTTCCCCTGTTCACGCGTTTCTTCAGTTATTCGGAGCGATTCAAGGGAATCACAAAAAGTACATGCTGGCTTTTTATCTCTCTCCCCTTTCCCAGCCTCCACCTTGATTCATCTTGTTATAAACTTTAGCGATTTAACACAGTGTGTTGTCTCCCGCTGAGCAAACGGAAAAGTGACAGGAGACAAGGTCGGGCTGCCCTTTGCTCCTCCTGATACACAAGCTATTTCATGTGTCTAAAGCTCTGGCTATAACAGGACTGGAAAAATATCAAAAGATATTAAAGCTAAGAAAACAAGTCACCAGGAGACTGTAACCTTCATCAAGTGGCAAAGCAAAAGATTCTTATTCTTGGCTTTCCTGGTTGCTGTGCACTTGCCTGAACCCACAAGGCTGTTTTAATGTTCTATTTTATTTCACCCACTCTTGTTTGAAATGTTACAGTTTCAGAATTGAAAGCAATTTTTGTGAATTGATAGTTGAGAGACGCTGGAAGGTAAGTGCGTGTACATGCGCGCGCCAGCCAAGAAAACCCGTCGTTGTCCCAGCAGAGGAACAATAAATATGACCATAAATGCCAATAAAAACAAAATGCTGAGTTTTTTCTGGAGATTGATTACAGAGAAGACCTCTGTGAAGATAGTGATTATTGGTCCCTCTTGGATATTTTATGCAATTGTACAAGCACATCAGGGCAACACTTTGATTTTTTACTTCTGGTGCATTCAAAAGATAGCAATAGATGAATAAAGAAATGTACTTTGATAGTCTTTGTTTTCTCCACAGTAAATGAAGACGTGGAGAAAAAAAAATTATACTTTTTTCCTTTCATTGCTGCCATTTCAAATATCTAGTTGATTTGAATGGGGAAATTTATCTAGAGAGTGGGATGCTTTACTCTGTCAAAGGTTTCAAAGGTAAATAAACAAGTTTTATTGGTTGCTCTTACATCTAGATGTAGTATTTAACAGATATATGAAACAGTGATACAGCCGCCAGATATTCCAAGGAAATATTGTGCATATCACAGCTAAGACTTAAAGTGTCATAACAAATCTATATTTTCCTAATGGAAACAAGGCTCTCGCACGTAAACCGCTCAGAGCTTTTGAAGCTCATTTTCTGCCACGGTCATTTCTCCCATGCGCTCCCAGGTTTTTTTACAATTACACCCAACAAACAGGCCTGTGCTGTGCACGTGACCTTCCTTTCCTCATGGCTGTGGTGATGCGATGAAGCAGGAAATGAGATTTGGGGTGGAGTAAGGCCTTGGCTGAAAAGATAGAAGCAGAAGGACTCTTTAACGGACCATGGTAGCTCTTCAGGTGGGCTGGTTTGGGGTGGGATAGAGTTAATTTTCTTCACAGTAGCAACTGTGGAGCTGTGTTTTGGATTTGTGCTGGAAACAGTGTTGACAACACTTTTTTTTTCCCTATTTCTGAGCAGAAATAACAAAGTCAAGGCCTTTTGTGCTCCCCACCCCACCAGTGAGCAGGCCATGGGCGCCCAAGAAGTTGGGAGGGGACACAGCCAGGACAGCTGACCCCAGCCAACCAAAGGGATATTCCAGACCATATGATGTCATGCTCAGCAATATAAAGCTGGGGGAAGAAGAAGAAAGGGAGGGAACGCTGTTTGGAGAGATGTCGCTTGTCTTCCCAAAGTCACTGTTACGTGAGATGGAGCCTGGCTCTCCTGGAGATGGCTGAACTCTTGCCTGCAATGGGAAGTGGTGAATGAATTCCTTGGTTTTATTTGCTTGCACGTGCAGCTTTTGCTTTACCTATTAAACTGTCTCTATCTCAACCCACGAGTTTTCCCACTTTTGAGATTCTCTCCCCCATCCCACCAAGGGGGATTGAGTGAGCAGCTTGGTGGGGCTGAGCTGCTGGCTGGGGTTAAACCACCACCCCAAGCAAAACGGAGGCAGGACAAGCACCATATCAAACACAAGACTTAAGCAACTAAAGCGGGACCCAGGTAGATGAAGTGTTGATGCCTAAATGCAGAATTAAAAAAGACAGAGCCCCTCATGTTCACCACCTCTCTCTGGCAGCCAGGCTGTTTTCTTCAGAGTACGAGACAGAGAGTTTTAATCTTTTCAGGAAGCAGAGAGAATCAGACCTGGGTCTCCTGCATCTTCAGGCTACTATTGCTATTTATAGCCTTTAGTATAAAAGGCTCTGTGCGTTGGAGGTGGATTTGAAATAATCTCTTTCAAAAGAAGAATAAATCTCAAAGTTCCTCTTTCTTCTTCTCTTTAGGCAACGGCAGGGGCCCCTGTCCTGTGGGGAATGTTTCAGGTCATGAGTCCTGAGTGCTTCAAGTTTTGGAGTTGGCCTTGTTACACCTATCTAAATTAATCCCAGAGGATGTACCTGCAGCAATGATCTGACCTCTATTGCTGCAGCTCAGCGCCAAACCTCTTCTCCTTCTCTCCAGACAGCTGCAGTTGCTTCTGTAGCCTGATGATGCTGAAGGAGTAGGAAAGGCCATGAGGCCCTGTGCACCTCCTGCCCCATTGGCGCTCTGGTGCCCTTCCATGGAGACCAGCCATGGGTTGCACGTGGGCTGCTCTTGCAGCCATGTGGCGCTTCTGCAGAGAAAAGCCAGTGGGGCTGGATGAAGGTCATCAGATGATCAGACTCATTAACAATGCTATTTGCGTGTAAGTCCAACCCAATCAAAACCAAATCAATTCGCCCTCTGCTCATGTTACAAGTTCACAAGCCTGTTTTGAGAGATTGCCTGAGCCCGAGTTTTGGAAAAATGTGCAGGGAAAGAGCCTGGGCAAGGTAATAATAATTCACATGGAGGTTTGGAAGAGTCAAACTTGCAGCATCTGTTGATGGACCATGCAACTGCACTGCTTGTGCCGAGTCCTGACAAGCTGCAAGTTTGACTCTTCCAAACCTCCACATGAATTATTTCAGTCCAAGATAGAGTCACACAAGCTGCTAGCAACAGGGACAGAAACTGTAATGCTCATGTAGCTAGACAAAATTAAATCTGGATTCAAGCCCACTCTTAATCTTATAGAAGACTCGTCTCATGCCAGCTTTCCTTCTGTATTGCAAAAAGCACATTTTCATGCAGCTGTTGTCTTCTGCCCCTTTCTTGTTGATGCCAAGATGTAATAGCAGGGTTATATTGCTGGCCCCTGGAACAAAACGGTTATAGTCAAAGTAGAGTCCTGAAAGTACTAGAAGATATTAGAGGCCAGAGAATGTAATAAAAGAATGATCACAGTCAGCCTTCACTCTCCGTGTATTAATGGGCCAAATGTCACTTCAAGTTGCAATTTAGAGAAGTGATTTCTTGACATGAACACCAGTTTCTAGGAAGAGTAGCTCTTTGCTACATGAGTAGAGGGATTTGTCCTAGAATTAATCTTTACTGCAGATTTCCATCAACAGAAAATTTTACCGGAATGCAAAGACTTTATATAGTGTTTCTCACAGATTCTTCAGTGACTTGGATATGGTTTTTGGTTTCTTCATCATGAAAATTTTTGCTGTGCTGAATTGTGGAGACATTTATAACAGCTCCAACTCTTTGGCCACGGTAGATGGAAATCCAAGATCTCCAGAATGCTCAGTTTTCAATGACTTGTTGCCACGTGCTGAGCAGACTGGCCAGTACTTTGAGATGTCTTTTCAAATCCAGGGTTCAGAAGGCCTCCATAGTCTCAGGATAAAATACACACAGAGCAGCAGGCAGGGCCGAAAGCATTGTGCTTGGGGAAAGGTGCTTACCAGGCTGCTGGTGCTCCCTACATGAAGTGCCTGAAACTAAGAGAAATGGTCACAATTTCTGTGAATTTCCTCACAGAGTCATAGCTAAGTTCACTGACTGCAAATTGACTCTAATAAGACACCAATCCTAAAAGCCAAAATGTTTGATCTTACTTCTCAGGAATCTTGAGGAGAAATGGCTGAACCTTAGTTGAGGAGTTCTACACTCCAACACCATGTGTCTTCTTCACTGTCATGTTCTTACTCAGGTAACCAGCCTCTTGAAACTTCCATGGGGCTTCAGGATGGATGAACTTGGTGTCTCACAGACATTTAGTTCAGAGTCCCACAGTTTGCTGTGGAATGGATTTCACAGTGGCTAAGTAAGACATTAAGACACTCTTTCTTCTCACCTCAAGTTCTTGAGACCATGCTTACATAGGGAATTTTTGGGAAACAGGTAAAAAGGTGAAAGTCCAGTGAAGACAGAGGATGAAAAACGTAGCAAACATCAAGGAGAGCTGAACAGATAAGAAAAAAAACTAAAAATGAGGAGCAAAGGGAGGATCTGAAGAAAATTCTTTCTGATATAGCTCTCAATAATAAATAAAATATGTACTACCACAATATGCTATAGCAACCTGGCTTTGGGCTGTTCCTTCTATATCTGATACAAACAAAGTTCCCACTGCTTATTAAATTCATCATAGCCATGCCTCTGCTGCCTGGAGCTACGTGGTCTCCTCAAATACTTGCATTACAAAACCGCTTCAGGGACTTCATTTCTAGTTGTTATCAAGACCTGCTCTCATCAGGATTTCAGGCCATATCTAATCATCATGCCAATGAAATGCTGTCTTGACTGTACACCATATGCTTTGCTCATAGCCACTGTTTATTTTCTCCCCCCAAAAAGTCCATGAGAACAGTTTTCCAGATGCAGGGAAGAAATATCTCCATTAGCGAGGCCAATAGATCTTCCCATTGGTGTCGGGTCACAGTATTTCTCTGCTCACTGGTACTCTGTCAATCACACTGTAACGTCTCCGCTTTGTCATGCGATACTTGTGTATTTATCTGGTGGATCTACAAGGCTGTAGCATGACGTTAGCACCACGGGTGCATTTAGTGATGAGGTTGTGACCACGCAGTTGTGCAACCCACAGAGGGCTGGAGTCACCCCCTTGTCACAAAATTGTCTACAATAAAGTTGTCCAGTTGTCCAGGCAGAGGGCACATTATCCCTGAGAATCAGTCCCCTATTTAATAGACAGAACAGTAGTTGATCCTTTCCTTTTTCTGACCTCCCCAGAGTCCACCTGGAATGGTCCCTCTGATTAATATCCACGTGTTGATCCCAGCACAATATTGTTCTGTTCGAGACAAAGTGTCTTGGGCAACCTGACAGTCATCTCCTACCAGCATGGGCAGAAGAGCTCAGTGCTCTGCTGTTCTGGGGACATCTCCTGAAGCTACGGCTGGATTCACTCTCCACTCTCCTCTATCTCAGAAATGGGTCCCTCTGAATGACAGATATAGGCTTTGAGTGACATAGGATGGACCGAATACTGGCAGGGCTAGGAGACTAAACATCAAGCGAACGGAAGGGACCTGAAGGCATCAGCAGTGGGGATAAGTGACATTTGCTTATGGCTCTAACATTACCCAAGGGAGGGCAACTGCACAGCTGTGTCAGGATAAGGACAGCTGCAAAAACAGATGCTCTGTCTTCTTGGTCCAGTGTAAAAAGAGGCTAAGCCTGACCCTAAAAAAATGGAAGGTAAAAAAATAAAAATAAAAACAAGCTGCGTTCTCCACAGGGGAAAAAAAGTCTAACGAGGAGGATGACTCAGTCTGATGAATGAGTCACAGAAAGGGAATAAAGATTATATAAATCCCCAGTGACACATGGCACCATTAGACTTAGACTTAGGCTGCAATGTCCAGACCTAGTTTGGGCTTCCTGACTTTTGATGTTTCTAAACCTTCAGGTTCCCATAGCCAGTAGGAAACATGAGGTGTTGAAGAACGTGGTAACAGATGGAAGCAAACACATAGGGTAGCCCAAGTCTGTCAACATTTCACAGCCAGGATCAGGGGCAAATGGACTCAGCTGAATCTCCATTTTTAATTCTCTATTGAATCTGTCTGTTTGGATAAGAATGGCGCTTTCAAGCAAAACAGACATTTTCCTCAGACATTTTTAGTCCTGAAAAAAAATCTACTTTCTTTCTCTACTTCTTTTTTAGTCGAAAATCTGGCTTGAAACAGTAAAGTCCATCTTCCCCCTCCAACAAACCAAAACCTTTCTGCTGCAAACACACTGTTTCCAGCTTCCAGGGGTGGGGTTGAAGGAACAACTGGAGAAAACCAACCAACCAACAAAACCCACTTTGGTAACACCACATCTACAGGGTCTAGTTTCTGTCTCTCAGTCATGCTGGGGCTTAATTTTCCTCTCATGCGCAGATATAAATGAGAGACAATTCCACTGAAGATGGTGGAGTTGCTCTGATGAGAAAATTCTGTAAGACTGTTGGAGAATCAGGTATTTTCTGGTTAAATCAGTTAGACTTAAGGTGGGGTTTGCAAAATGCAACCACTTTTCTCCCTCCAGATCTTTACAATAACCCAAACTCTGGGTAGCCCCTTGGATAAACAGCTGAACTAAGACCTCCAAAGATAAAAAGCAGAAGGAAGCTTCAGCCAAAAAAATTATTTCATCTTCAGAAAAAATGCATGAGAAAACTCAGCAGCTAAGGTCAGGAAAACTCCATCTTCTCCTGGTGCAGATGAGACACGGTGGCAGTGATGGGGCTGCCAGGCTTTAGGGGCATTCTGTCGCGGGTGGGACAAAAAAATCATCACAACTGCTCTTAGCAATATGGATGCGGTGGGAGGCTCAACACAGAGCCATGCGATGCTGACAAGTTACCTGCGGGCATGATTTTTTAATGCCAGACAGAATATCAGAGAATTCTCTTCTTTCACACTCTCCCTCCTTGCACTCATGTATGCAACATTTTGACTAGCTCACTGTATTTCCTTTTCATTTGCGGTTGAAAGCAGAAATCAGTTTTGTACTCCCATGGAACGCTTCAAATTCCCACCCAAATTATTCTAGAGCTGATCTCCTAACCCAGAGGGGCTCTGCTGGCAGTATTTCCACTGAACATCATTTATATTCCCACTGAGTTCAGCGATAAAGCTCTCCCATCTGAATGACTGAGGTCAGCTCACAACACTACCTTGCTGAGAGAATCCATTCCCAATCGGCTCCACGAGTAGTTACCAAGTTTGCTGTCACGCTGTTACGAAGCCACTCTCATTTGGATCCTCTCATTTGCCTGCTGAAGTATAACAAATTATTTTTCTCTTCCTCTTTCTTTTTTTTTTTTCCGAGTTATACACAATTGCCAAAAGCTAAGCAATGGCTTTTGTGTGACTGTGCAATTGAAGTGGGATCCCTGGTACTAGTTATTATTCTGTTTCAGTAATGGACATACCTTGAAAAGCCAAAGGAAAAGCAACAGAGCATAAAAGAGAAGCTCAATGAAGCAGAAAAGTTTTGATATGATATTCAAAGCTCATGTTCCGTTCAGCAGACAAGGTGGGAGACTATCCTATCCAAATACCAATGCTAATATACCCTCCTTATGCAGATCTGGAAATCCAGCTCCTAAATATTATTTTCTTCTTTCTGAGCCATGAAAACCCAGACTGTGCATTAAGCATCAATGGCTTATTCCATCAGGTATTAACCACAAGGACTACACAGGGCTGTTTGACAAAGAAAGGAGAAAGGGGTGCTGAGATTCACGGCACCCTGACTCTGCTACACCACACTCAGCACGGTCATAGGACACGGAGCTTCCACAGGTTGAGATTAACCTTGTCTGAGCCTCTGCTGAGGGCCAAAGGAAAGAGAGATTTGTTTTGAAAGGTATTTAGAGGATTCAAAATGTGTTCCTGATCAGGCTTAGCCTGTAGAAGGGACCTTGTCTCTCCCCATGGACTATAGATACAGGCCTATATTTGATCTTCACACCGAAAACTTCCAGGGGAAAACCAAAACCATGAGAAAACGTTGAGTCCTTCTGCAAGGCAGATTAACTCTTTCTTTGCTCCTCCTCTTCTCAGGCATGTCACTGCAGGTTACTTCTGGCAACATCTTCTGTCCCTTGGTGACTTGGTCTCACAGAGATCTGGCCTTTTGTACCTAGAGACTGGGCTGTTTGCTGTCCTAGAATCAACCTTACCAATCTTTTGTAGTTTCCACCTTCTTCGAGGATACTGAATAGCTTCTCATTTAGCCAGGCTGATGTCTCTGCCACCCTTCCTTAATTTTGGAGTAATTTGCACTTGTACCTGTAACATAACGCCTTTAAAGAACTTTCTGGATTATTTTCTCCCCTTTAGGCTTGTGCCTTAGTAGCTCCAACCTCCCAGTTATCAGGGTGCATTGATTCCTGTCATCTTGAAGTGCCCTGAGTGTATACTCTGTTATCCTGCCAAAGAGTTGTGAACTTTCACAGCCCTTGGATGTTCTCACCCAAATTGTCTTCCTCCTAAAGCAGACAACCTAAATATAGTTAGAAAAACAGTTCTGGCTGAGAATGTGTTCCACTAAACATGCATTTAAAAGTTTAAGTGAGCTTCACTTTCCTGTTCTCGACCAATTGCTCCCCCTTGGTTCGGGTCAGAGCTGGGAAAGCCACCTGCGTGACACAAGTTCTCCATGGGACAGCAATGTGCCCTTGTGGCCAAGAAAGCCAATGGTATCCTGGGGTGCATTAAGAAG